>SJYC01105204.1:0-42135 GCA_006408675.1 Madoqua kirkii
TGAGTTTGGTTAAACTTTGGGAGTGATGGACAGGGAGGCCTGGTGTGCTGCATTTCATGGGGTTGCAAAGAATTAGGCACGACTGAGCAACTGAATTGAACTGATAACTGAATTGAACTGATAACTGAATCACTTTACTATATGCTTGAAACTAACACAACATGGTAAATCAACTATACTTCTATTTTTTTTAATCCAAAAGAAAAACCCTTCGGTTAGTCAAATAACCTACTTCAGAGGAATCTAAGTCCATGATTTTATTTTCCTTACCATTTTTGGTCACTCACACATGCAAGGTAGAGTTTTCCAGAGGCCGTGTGAATGTGCCAAGACAACAGATTGAATGTAGAAGCAGAGAAGTATCCACCATCTTCCAGGAAGCCTGCCATTACAGAGACTTGCAAACAGGGTTATTGTTGCCATTTTTTCAGAGAATTAATGAATGTTTTTTAACTGTCTCAATTTTAAATTCTAAATTCAGTAAATCTCCATAACTATAATCCTCAGAAACAAAATATTTTGGGGTATCCTCCACAATTCTTTAAAGTGTAAAGGAATACTGAGACCAAATGTTTTTTGAGAACCACTTTCTTAAAAACAAGCAAACACCACAGTAACAATTCTGTGTGTGTGTGACTTTATTTTTCTAATTCTTTATTTTTTACTGATGTATAGTTGATTTACACTGTTATATATTTCTGCTGTACAGCAAAGTGATTCAGTTACACAAATAGATGCATTCCTTTTTATATATTCTTTTTTTATTATGGTTTATCACAGAATAGTGAACATAGCTCCCTGTGTTATACAGTAAGAACTTGTTTTTTATCCTTTCTATGTATAATAGTACCATTTTGCTAACCCCAAATTCTCCCCTCCCCACCCTCCTTCCCCTTGGCAACCACAAGTCTGTTCTCTATATCCATAAGTCTGTTTCTATTCTCTAAATAACTGTATGTGTGTCATATTTTAGACTCCACATGTAAGCAATATTGTGTGATACTTGCCTTTCTCTGATTATTCAGTTAGTATGAAAATCTCTAGGTCCAACCATGTTGCTGCAAATGGCATTATTTCATCCTTTATATGACTGAGTAATATTCCATTGTTTATATATTTATACATACCGCATCTTCTTTATCCACTCCTCAGTTGACAGACACTTCGGCACAACAGTAATTCTTAATAAGAACATAAAGTAAATAAAAGGACACAACAGCAGTAGGCTGAGGACCTGGACCCCAGAACTGAGCGATGCTCAGAGCCCTGAGCAACCCTGCTTTGGGTTTCTCCCTTTCTGGAGTCAGGGGCCTCATGACTTTATTTTCCTTTGGATGCTGACCTCTCCTCCCTCCCTAAACCCTGATTTCTCTATTCTTCTTTCCCAGGGGCTTCCCAGGGGCCTCCATCACAACTAACATGGCCCCATTGGCCTACCTCGACTTTGGCAAAGTACAGAGTCCTAACCCCTGGAGCACCAGGGATTTCCCTAAATAACCCCCTCTTGATACCAAAATCCTGATATTCTAGGCTCACCGAACAAACAAACCACCCTAACACCCAACCCCTGTCCCTCCTCCCCAACCCTGCAGTCCAGCTATTTCTGGCACACTTCCTTTTCCTTCTTTCCTCCCTTGATGGCATTGACCACCCATCACAAATGCCCTCCTGTTTCCTTATGACTAAGCCCTTCCCCTCCCAAATCACAGCTTCAGGACCACTTCTTCCTGGAAGCATTCCCCACTCACAGTCATCAGCCTTCCTCCCTCCAAGCCCCTCTTGGGGCCCTTAGTTCTCTGTTATGGCCCTTATCAGATTACAGGGGCCCTGAGGGCCTGTGGTATAATAAAAAATAAATATGTGGTTTCTAGTCCCAGTTCCTGGCACAGAGCTCCTAAAATCTTTGGAATTTATTGATTTGATGTGAATGCAATGGATGGGATGGAGGAGAGGGGCTTAATAGTTTCAGGATGCAGGCTGGTGCCCCAAAATACCAACCAGTGATTAGAAGGTTAGAACTTTCCACCCCTCCTAGACCTCTGAGGAGGAGAGAGGATATGGAGATTGAGTTCATCAGTTGCCAATGGCCAAAGATTTTATCAATCAGGCCTACATATGAAAGCTCCATTAAAAAAAAACCCTAAACAATGGAGTTCGGAGACCTTCCAGGTTGGTGGCAGGTGGAGTGCTGGGAGAGTGCTGGGCACAGGAACCCTGTATGTGCCCCCATATCTCACCCTGCACCTCTCTTTCATTTGACTATTCCTGTGTGGTATCCATTATAATAAACCAGTAAAGGTAAGTACAAAGTTTTCCTGAGTTCTGCGAGTCACTCTAGCAAGTGATTGAACCTGGCAGGGAGATGTGAGAACGTCTCAGGGTATGACCAGTCAGAAGTACAGGTAGTCTCTGGGACATGTAGGTGGCATCTGAAATTGAGGCAGTCTTGTGGAACTGAGTCCTTCACTTGTGGGGTCTGTGCCACCTCCAGAATGTAGTGTCAGGATTGAAATGCATGGTTGGACACTCACGTGGTGTTGGAGAATGGCAGAATTAGCACGGGAAAAATACAGTTGGTGTCAGAAGTGGTGCCACTCCTGGGACTTCCCTGCTTGTTCAGTGGCTAAGACTCCACACTCCCAGTGCGGAAGGCCTGGGTTCCATTCCTGGTCAGAGAAGTAGACCTCACATGCCACAGCTTAAGATCCTGTATGCCACAGTGAAGGCTTAAGATCCCAAGTGTTACACTAAGACTTGGCACAGCCAAATTAATTAAATAAATATTTTTTTAAAAAAAGAAGAAGTGGTGCCACTCCCTTTTATGGGCTCCCAGGAATCACGCCACAGAGAGTAAAGGCAAAGACATCCGGTATGGTAGAGGACAGGGCACAGACGGCCTGGCCTGACACTGCCAGGCACTGTCACCCCAGGCCAGGCTCTGCGCACTTCACTTTTATGATATAGAATTGAGACCCATTATCTCTGAGGCCCCTTCATATCTAAAATGAGTTAGTTAGTTCCAGTCTGTGATTTTATGAAGCCTTGGAGCTCAGGTCATTTTCAGTAGCAATCCTTCCTAGGATTGTATTTGATGAGTGGAGTATCTATACATACTGACTTAAGATAAGGGGGGGGGGAAAGCACTCAATTGATTTTTGCCAAAAATCAATTCTTTTTGAAAGTTAGGAATAATTTAATTTAAAAACCACACACTTTTTAAAGCACCGAAATCAGCTAGGAGAATTTGTTTCTCCTAAATAGGCAACAGACTTGGTCATTAAACCTCTACTGGATTTTCTTTTTTCCAGGGCAGTTTCTTCTTATTTGCTGCCCATATATTTTCAAGCTTTTAATTTGGGCATTAATTTGTCAGTCCTCCCTACAGTGGTTCCCAAGGCTTCTCAGTCCAGAATCGTTTGTGACTTTAACAGAAGCATTACTGGTCTCTCCCGGGTCATTAATAAAGTGGCTTAGGGAAGCGGGGTCCCGCAGCTGCCCCTACATGACAGATGATTGTTGGTCTTCACCCTTCACTTCCTCTCCTCTGTGTTTCTAAACTGCACCATCATGTCCTATGGAGCCAGTGGAAACCATCATTTTTCAGGCCTCTTGGAGGAGAGGGTCACCTTCTCACTGCACCTGTTTCCTCCTGCACCTGTGCTCACTAGACCTTCCATCATTCACCTCTGTCTTCCCCACGGCATCTCTGCCCTTCTCCCTACATCTCAGGATATACCAGCAAGCACTGACTGGCTGGCTTGGAGAAATCCATGTGCCACGTGCACAGATGCCCCATTCCATTGTCCCTCCTTCATCTGTCAATGAATCCACATCCTCTGAGCCCTGCCTGAGCCCTGGTCACCTAGCATTTCAGAGAGATGCACAGAGCCACATGGACCACAGACAGCCACTTCTGAGTCCCCACATGTGGGAGGTGATGCCGGACAGCGTGTAAGGCTGGGCAAGAATGGCTCCTGGGGCACCTGAGACTTACACCTGTCACATTTTAAGGCTCGAGTGCAGAGAGCACCTGACAGGAGCATTCAAAGAGGGGGAGTTCTCAGGGCTGCCCCTCTTCCTTAAGGACAATGTACCCAGGTAGCGGCTGAGGCACTCACCTGCCCAAAGTGATTTCCTGCCCAATGGCTGGAAGCCCGGGTCAGGGAAGAGGGGCTTCACAAGCCTCTTAGACTCCTGAAACGTCCTCCTGAAACCTGTGCCTATTTACCTGACGTGGTCGCAGAACTACTGTTAGCAAGGCACATCCCCTGGATCCCACACCCAGGATTGGTGGCCCTCCTCTACCCACCAGTTCCCCCTGCAGCACAGATGATAAGAAAATGAATAGGTATTGAGCACGCCCAGCCCCATAGTACCTTCAGTTTGCACAATCTGAAAGCTCCTAAATTCCAGGGTCTCAGGGAGTCTGAGTGCAACAGGTGTAGTCGCAGCCAACATCCCAGGGGAGAGAAGAAGATATCTTCCTGTTCAAGGACTGGGCCTCCAGGAGACCCAGGTGCACATGTAAACACACACACAGCTCACACACACATTAGCTAGGTCATGCCCTTCCTCCACAGTCCTGCTCAGTAGTCATCCTGTTCACCTGTCTAACTCTCTCCTCACCCTCACCATCTCCCACCTCAACCCCTGTCAGTCCCTGGATATTCTCCCTGTGTTAGGGGAACCATGGACTGAAACCACCCTCCTTGGCCAAGCACCATAGAGACCAATTGCATGAGTTATCTTAAACATATAAGAAGTGAATCGCCAGTCCAGGTCTGATGCAGGATACAGGATGCTTGGGGCCGGTGCACTGGGATGACCCAGAGGGATGGTGCAGGGAGGGTGGTGGGAGGGAGGTTCAGAATGGGGAACACGTGTACACCCGTGGTGGATTCATGTTGATGTATGACAAAACCAATACAATACTGTAAACTAATTAACCTCCAATTAAAATAAATAAATTTAAATTAAAAAAAAAAATAAGACCCTGGTAATAACAAGCTACCACCAACCAGGTAATGGTGACCTCCTTCAAAAGGACTTATGCCAGCAAGTCCGCGGCTCCCAGGACCGTTGTTTTCAGTGCCCCTGACCCCACAGTAGGCCGCTGTCAACCCACACCTCTGCCAGAAACTCCTGTCATTCACAGGCAAGTCTGGCTCAGTCTCTTGTGGGGTCACTGCTCCTTTCTCCTGGGTCGTTGTGTACACAAGGTTTAGTCTGTGCCCTCCAAGAGTCTGTTTCCCCAGTCGTGTGAAGTTCTGTAATCAAATCCTACTGGCCTTCAAGGTCAAACTCCCTGGGGGTTCTCGGGCCCTTTGCCAGATCCCCAGGTTGGGGAAATCTGTTGTGGGCCCTGAAACTTTTGCAATAGTGCAAGAACTTCTTTGATATAACTGTTCTCCAGTCTGTGGGTCGTCTGCTCGGTGGCTGTCTGGTGGAGCTAATGGTGACCTCCTCCAAGAGGATTTATGCCACACGCCATGCCTCCCAGGTCTGCTGCCACCAGAGTCCCTCCTGTCCCCACAGCAGGCCACTGCTGACCCATGCCTCTGCAAGAGACACATAAACACTCAAAGGCAGATCTGGCTCAGTCTCTGTGGAGCCAGTGGGTCCTGGTGTGCACAAGGTTTTGCTCGAGCCCTCCGAGTGTCTCTGGCAGGTATGGGGTTTGATTCTAAATGTGATCGTGCCCCTCCTACCATCTTGTTGGGGCTTCTCCTTTGTCCTTGGATGTGGAGTATCTTTTTTTGGTGGGATTCAACATTCTCCTCTCCATGGTTGCTCAGTGAGTTGCAATTTTGGAGTTTTCGCAAGAGAAGATAAGCACACATCCTTCTACTCTACCATCTGTTGACTGCTGCTGCTGCTGCTAAGTCACTTCAGTCATATCCAACTCTGTGTGACCCCATAGACGACAGCCCACCAGGCTCCCCCGTCCCTGAGATTCTCCGGCAAGAACACTGGAGTGGGTTGCCATTTCCTTCTCCAATGCATGAAAGTGAAAAGTTAAAGTTAAGTCACTCAGTCGTATCCGACTCTTCGCGACCCCCTGGACTGAAGCCTATCAGGCTCCTCCACCCATGGGAGTTTCAAGGCAAGAGTACTGGAGTGGGTTTCCATTGCCTTCTCCTGGATATATGCAAAAAAAGATCTTAATGGTCCAGATAACCACGATGATATGATCACTCACTTAGAGCAAGACAAGCTGGAGTGAGAAGTCAAATGGGTTTTAGGAAGCATCACTATGAACAAAGCTAGTGGAGGTGATGGAATTCCGAGATATTTCAAGTCCTAAAATATGATGCTGTGAAAATGCTGCACTCAATATGCCAGCAAATTTGGAAAACTCAGCAATGACCACAGGACTGGAAAAGATCAGTTTTTATTCCAATCCCAAAGAAAGGCACTGCCAAAGAATGTTCAAACTACCACACAACTGCACTCATTTCACATGCTAGCAAAGTAATGTTCAAAATTCTCAAAGCTAGGCTTCAACAGTATGTGAACCAAGAACTTCCAGATGTTCAAGCTAAATTTAGAAAGGGAGAGGAACCAGAGATCAAATTGCCAATATCTGTTGAACCTTCGGAAGAGCTAAAGAATTCCAGAAATCCAACTATTTCTGCTTCATTGACTATGCCTAAGCCTTTGACTGTATAGATCACAACAAACTGGAAAATTCTTAAAGAGATGGCAACACCGGACCACCTCACCTGCTTCCTCAGAAATCTGTATGCAGGTCAAGAAGCAACGGTTAGAACCTGCCGTGGAACAACAGACTGGTTCCAAATTGGGAAAGGAATACTTTAAGTCTGTATATTGTCACCTTGCTTATCTAACTTATATGCAGAGTACATCATGAGAAACGCTGGCCTGGAAGAAACACAAACTGGAATCAAGATTGCCAGGAGAAACATCAATAGCCTCAGATATGCAAATGACACCACTCTTATGCCAGAAAGTGAAGAAGAACTAAAGAGCCCCTTGATGAAAGTCAAAGAGGAGAGTGAAAAGGCTGGCTTAAAATTCAACATCCAAAAAACTAAGATCATAGCATCCAGCCCCATCACTTCTTGGCAAATAGATGGAGAAACAATGGAAACAGTGACAGAATTTATTTTCCTGGAGTCCAAAATCACTGCAGATGGTGACTGCAGCCATGGAATTAAAAGACACTTCCTCCTTAGAAGAAAAGCTATGACCAATCTAGACAGCATATTAAAAAGCAGAGACATTACTTTGCCAACAAAGGTCCGTCTCATCAAAGCTACGGTTTTTCCAGTAGTCATGTATAGAGAGTTGGACCAATAAGAAAGGCTGAGCACCAAAGAATTGATGCTTTTGAACTGTGGTGTTGGAGAAGACTCTTGAGAGTCCTTTGGACTGCAAGGAGATTAAACCAGTCAATCCTAAAGGAAATCAGTCCTGAATATTCATTGGAAGGACTGATGCTGAAGCTGAAATGCCAATACTTTGGCCACCTGATTTGAATAACTGAATCATTTGAAAATACCCTGATGCTGGGAAAGATTTAAGGCAGGTAGAGAAGGGAATGACAGAGGATGAGATGGTTGAATGGCTTCAAGTCTGAGTAAGCTCCGGGTGTTGGTGATGGACAGGGAAGCCTGGTGTGCTGCAGTCCATGGGTTCTCAAAGGAGTCCGATATGACTGAGAGACTGATCTGAACTGAACTGAACCACAAACCAGAAGAATTCAGGAAAGGTCAGAAGGAGGGGAGAGATGCCATATGTCCTACCAACCTCCCAGAATCCTCATTGCTGGCATCAACTTTGGCTGGTGATGCATGCCACCAAGGATCTGAGTCAGAAAGATTGGCCAGAGACAACCTGGAAACTAACTCCATCACCATAAAACCTGAGACTGTGAGCCAAATGGCAGAGCAATTCTCCTGAGTTCCCTTACCCTGCTGCTCTCCCCCCAGGAGCTCCTTCTCAGTAGTCTCTTGCTTTGTCAGCACACGTGTCTCCTCAGACAGTACATTTCTGAGTGTTTGACAAGAGCCCACTCTCGGGCCCCCAAAGGGGTCCCCCTTCCTGTAATACCTGGATCCCCAGCCCTTGACAGCCTTCCGAACAGATAACCCAAGTGATACTGCGTGATCTGAGGCTCAGGGGCATTGTGCTCTCAGCCTTCTCTGCTACCAGCCCCCAGAATGTTTTCTCTGCATCCCAGGCAGTCTTCCTGGGTGCTCATTCTTACATGTATCCAACTGCAGAAGGAACAGCACCCCTAAAAAGGACAGCAAGGCTTTGAGGACAGACAAAGTTGGTTTAACCCTGAGATGAGTTCCTGAGCCTCAACTTTTTCATCTGTACAATTGAAACTGAGCAAGACCCTGTGGAGCTCCTGGGTACAGAAGCCTTTCTGTGTCCCCTGTTTCTTGATTACAGAAAATAGGCTTCATCCAGCCTCCATGACCTTCCTCAAGTTCCAGAGGGCAGGTTCAGTTGCTAATCAGGGGAGGAAAGAGATGCAGAGACAAGGGAGGAACAGCCAAGTAACAATAGTGCAGCCCTGGGACAAGGTCCTGGCTCCTCACCAAGGGACAGACCCAAAAATATCTCTGAACTGTTTGGAGATACTGAAACCCCCACCAGGTGAAGTTAACGGTGTGCTGCCCACAAGCACATAGACCCCCCAGACAGAACCTGAAGGTTGATGATGCAGACTCCCACCTACCTCACCACCAACCAATCCAAAGAAAGTCCACAAGCTGATCACACCTTCCTCTTTGAATCTTTACTATAAAAGCTCCTCACTACTACCTCCAGATTAAGACACTTAATTTTGAGAGCATTAGCCTGCTGTGGCCCCCTTTGCCTGGCAAAGCAATAAAGTTGTTCTTTTTTACTTCACCCCAAACACTGTCTTCGAAATTTAACTCGAGATTTAACAACAGAGATAGTGTTAGGACTGTCTGTCTTCCAGGGCTCTTGGGAAGTGGTGCAAAGATAGCCAAACGCCAACCCCAGTGGCTAGCACGCGGTACTGCGAGGTAGTGGGATTTATAGTTGTTACCTTCATCCCTCCTGGAATACAGTCTACAGTCTCTTATTCAATCACCCAGTCTCTGACCAGTAACTTGAGGGACAAATTGGAATTTGGGGATGGATGCTTTACAAGGTTCCTGAAACAGTGTTGCCAGATCCATCAAATAAATCACAAGATATCCAGTTACCTTTGAACTTCAGATATATGACAATTTTGAGTGTAACTATATCTCAAGTATTGCATGAGACATATGTGTATTTTGTTAAGTATTCATTGTTTATCTGCAATTCAAAGGCAACTGGGCATCTTGAATATTACCAGGCAACATTAGTTAGACTCTCATGTGATGGATCAGATTGCTGTCAGGCCAACCATACCTTATCTTGGAGGCTCTGTCCTATTCTCCACTATGAAAATATCAAGAATATCACTGAGAAGCTCGAGTGAGATGCTTCCCAGCACTTTGACAGTGGCTTAGGGAGGAATCTCAGTGTGTGAGGATATACATAGGAAGCTTTCATTTTCCCCTGCCCTGCTGAGTTCACTCACAACTTCCCCATCCAATTCCAGCTGGGGAGCAGCTCCCATAATGACATCCCAGTTGGAGTCCCTAATATTGTGGTCATTTGCAGTTAATTAAAGTAGCAGGCATTCTGGCTTTTAAGGCTCAATCCTATTCATCTTAGAACTTCAGTATCATTTTCAGTTCAAGGCACAGTCACTCACTCCTCCAACAGAAGCCAAGATCACAGACCTTGAAGGTAGGAGGATGAGTCAGGATGGAGGTGCTGACTTCACCCACCCTCTTCTCATGCCCTCTGGAGTTGAGGTGGGAGGATGAAGGAAGGCAGATGCCCCTCCCGTGGCTGCCTGGGGAGGCTGTAGTCCTCTCCTGGAGCCTAACATGCCACAGCAAGGAGGCATGAAGCCCCTTGTGGGAGGCACCCCATCTTCCAGCTGAGCCCCAGCCATGGGGCCCTCTGCACCCTCCTCTAATGACAACACCTCTGGCTACAGAGTTCCAGGCCAGCCAAGCCTGCTCCATCACTTCCTATGGGGCCCACAGGCAGGAACAGGCTCTGGCAAGCCACTGCCAGCTCACCACCTATTATGCTGTCCATGAGCTAAGAAAGATCTGGGGATTTTTTAATTTGGGGGTTTAAAATCTTTAGGCTTACTTGATTTCATCTCCTGACCTGCAAAGCCTAAAATTGTTACTATCTTGTCTCTTTCAGAGAAATGTTGACTGTTCCTGGGTAGCGTTTGATCCTTGATAAAATCCTGGTTTGACAAACAGTCCGTAAAATACATTTTGGGAATAATTAGGAAGTTTTTACAATGAACTGGTTTTAGTGATATTAGAAAATTTGTTAGAGATGTGTGCTGAATTATTCAGAGTTGAAATGTCGTGATGAGTGTAATTTACTTTAAATACTTCAATAAAGCAGATGAAGCAAATATGGTAAAATGTTAATGATTGTAAAGTTTAGGTGATGGATTTCATTATACCATCCTCATTACTAGATGTTTGAAATTCTCCTAATTAAAAATTAGGAAATTAATATATACCTTCCTCTTTTTCACCTTCGCTAGCTAACCCATCACCTAAGTCCCGTCTGTTTAATTTTACTCTCTAAATTGCTCTCACATTCATCTACCTCCTTCATCCCAACTGCCATAGTTTCAGCCCAGGCTTTCATCAAAGACCACAGAGACATTTTGTATGGAAATAGAACAACAAATAGCCCTAAACATGATTCCCTCTTTCAACAAATGTTCATGAAACACCTACTAGGTGTCAGGCTTTGAGTAGGCTCCAGTTTGCAGGTAAGACCACACAGAGCTCTGTCCTCCTAGGTTGAGCTCAGTTCAGTTCAGTTCAGTTGCTCAGTCGTGTCCAACTCTTTGTGACCCCATGAATCGTAGCACGCCAGGTCTCCCTGTCCATCACCATCTCCCGGAGTTCACTCAAACTCACGTCCATCGAGTCAGTGATGCCATCCAGCCATCTCGTCCTCTGTCATCCCCTTCTCCTCCTTCCCCTAATCCCTTCCAGCATTAGAGTCTTTTCCAATGAGTCAACTCTTTGCATGAGGTGGCCAAAGTCCTGGAGTTTCAGCTTCAGCATCATTTCCTCCAAAGTAATCCCAGGGCTGGTCTCCTTCAGAATGGACTGGTTGGATCTGGACTGGTTGGATCTCCTTGCAGTCCAAGGGACTCTCAAGAGTCTCCTCCAACACCACAGTTCAAAAGCACCAATTCTTTGGTGCTCAGCTTTCTTCACAGTCCAACTCTCACATCCATACATGACCACTGGAAAAACCATAGCCTTGACTAGACGGACCTTTGTTGACAAAGTAATGTCTCTGCTTTTGAATATGCTATCTAGGTTGGTCAAACTTATCTTCCAAGGAATAAGAGTCTTTTAATTTCATGGCTGCAGTCACTACCTGCAGTGATTTTGGAGCTCAAAAAAATAAAGTCTAGGTTACCAGCCTTCAAAAGCAGTCACTACTTGCCATAAGCATGGATGTTTGTGATAAGGTCCCCAGATTATCCCGAAAGTGTGTCCTTATGCTCTGAGCATCCTGGAGTCACTCACTCCAGGAAGATTTCCATGAAAATATTTTTCATTTCTTTTATTAACTTTGTCCTGAAAGGTCGCTCTCAGGAGTCCTTTTCCTTTGTGCTGAGCCTTCAGGCTTCCCTCTCCCACCTTGCCATTCAGTCCCCGCTCTTTCCGGTGCTGTGCTGGTGAAGTTTCAAGAACTAGCTTTTTGGAGAGGAGACAGAAAACCCCGATGTGTCTGTCTGCCAGTTTCTGTGATGTAAATTCTCCCATTTAACCCAAATTACCAACATGTTGGCCCAGGATAACACGAAAATGGGGAGAGATGCATACATCACTCAGAGTTTTTGTTTGGTGATGGTAATGGTGTGGTTTTTTTTTCCTGGCTGCACCATGAGGCTAGCAAATCTTAGTTCCCAGACCAGGGATGAAACCCAAGACCCCACAGTGGAAGCTCGGAGTCTAACCACTGGACCACCAGGAAAGTCCCATAATTCAGTATTTCTATCATTCACTTACAATAGATGGAAATATCCTCTAGAGCATAAAAAAGAGCAAAAGATAATAAAATAATGAGAAAGTGACAGTGTTGAATATGCATTACCTTTTTAAAGTATCAGTTATGTTATTGATGTTTATATGATTTAATATTCAATAATGGCTGAATTGAACAATGGGTTTGCAAAATTCCTGCTCTCATGAGCTGGTACAATCCTGCCCCACTGCACCAACCATGGTACCTCATGGGATCAGACTGAATGGTCTGGGATGGAACTGACCTGGGCTGAGTTCATTTAAAAACTAAATTGTCCAAATTCAATACCTATGTTTCCCTGTTTGAGCTGGCCGAGGAGTAGCTAGAAGCTGGACCACTCCCCACCTGAGCCACCAGGACGTTCCCTAACGCTCCGTAGGTCCCTCACCTGCCACATGCACATGCCCTACCTCCCATTCAGGGCTGTGAAGAAGCAGCTGGAGTGATACATAACAGCTGTGTGCAGCCTAGCACTTTTGCTAGAACACACTCTAGAAAAATCTTGGGTTCTGCAAAATCACACACTATAATTTTTTAAACAGTGTTTATAAGAAAAGTAGGGTTAAGAGCAGAATGGCCTTGCATTGTAACTATCGCACTAATAAAACTAGCAGCCTGCTAAAAACACCCACAGGCTCAGTGCCCTGCCTGGGTGCTCCTAGTTCCCCAGCTAGCCCATCCCTCGGACCTTCAAGCTCTGGAGCTTGGCTTCCTCCTCCAGAGGCAGGTCTTTGCATTAGAATTTAAATCACGATCCAGGACGCAGCCTGCCTTGTCCATCCTGTTTGAACACAATGGGAAACGTCTTCCCAGTTTCATCGCAGCTGCTCTTAGCCTCTTCAGACAGCTCAAAGGTGTGGAAAGTGTAGGTTTTTTTTTTTTCAACTGAAGTGTAATTTACAATGTTGTGTTAGCTTCAACAGTACAGCAAAGTAATTGGGTTATATATACATTCTTTCAGATTCTCTTCCACTCTAGGTAATTATAAGATATTGAATATAGATACCTGTATCTTTATTGGTTATCTATTTTATATATAGTAATGTGTATCTGTTGACTTGCCTGGTGGCTCAAACAGTGAAGAATCTGTCTGCCATGAGGGAGATTCAGGTTCAACCCCTATGTTGGGAAGATCCCCTGGAGAAGGGAATGGCAACCTACACCAGTATTCTTGCCTAGACAATCCCACGGACAGAGGAACCTGGTGGGCTACAGCGCATGAGGTCACAAAGAGTCGGCTATTACTGAGCAACTGACACTCGGATTAATGTATATCTGTTAATCCCAAACTTCTAATTTATCCCTCTGCTCTTTTCCCCCTTGGCAACCATAAGGTTGTTTTCTGTGTCTATGAGTCTATTTCTGTTTTGTAAATAAGTTAATTTGTATCATTTTTTTTTAGATTTCACATATAAGTGGTATCATATGCTATTTGTCTTTCTCTGTCTGATTTATCTCACTTAGCCTGATAATTTCTGGGTCCAGCCAAGTTGCTGCAAATGGAATTATTTCATTCTTATGGCTAAGTAATATTAAGTATAGGTTCTTAAAGTCCCCAAACAAGCCTTTATTTGCACAAAAGGAAGCTCTTGTGCAGAATTTTTGGCTTTTATTCCTTAATGTCTTCTTATATTGCCAAGGCTTTCTCTTTCATTGTGGGAAAGCTTGCCCCTTGCCACCCCTGGATGGCTTCAATCCTTACTGAGAAAAAGTATCAGTCCTCCCGTATTACTGATGCCATTCCTCTAGTTACCAGGCTTGTGTGAATTAATTTACCTCTGCTGTGGCTTAGAAACAGTTACTTGGAATAAAAATCTTTTTCCTTCCCCTCAAAAGCCCGACAGTACTACAAAGCCCGTAAGTGGAGGAGGGGGCCGCGGCTTCAGGAATTATGGAACTGAAAACATAGCTTTCTTTATTAGCAAGATGTACCCCTCATTAGCAAATCTATATTTAGGATTACACATTCCTTCAGGATAAACACTCTCTGCACCTGCTTGACATCAAAAGAGAAATGAGTCATTCATTTCCAAAAAGGGGCACTAGGCCCCACTTACCATTTCATACACACGCGCGCGCACACACACACACACACACACACACACACACACGCACACTGCTTCCAAAGCTACAGGTCTTCATTTGACCAAAAAAAGTCATAAATCCAAAACAAAAGGGCCCAAACTTCAAATCCTTAAAAAGTAATAAAAAATCCCCAGTGCTCTCCAGGAATTTTTTTTTTCATTTTTTTGACCATCTCTATTTTGTAAAATCCTCTCTCCTCATTATCAAGTCACTTGAACACATGTTTATTGAATAATTACTATGCAGGCCCTGTGCTAGAAACTAGAAACCTAGGAAAGAGATTCTGTTTAGAAAGCCTGGGATTTATACGATCCAATTCAAGAAGATTTTCATTAATATTTATTTTAACTATGACTCCTGAATGTGATAAGCTCCTTAGGCTATTCTCTCAAGCCCTTGGACCTGGGGTTCCCTCTCCTCAGAGAGAATAGGAGAGACATAAAAATTAATTACTGAGGGAGAAGGATAAATTAGGAGTTTTGAATTAACATGTGCACACTACTATTATAAAGTAAATAGCAAATAAGAGCCTACTCTATAGCACAGGTTATTATATTGAATATCTTACAATAATCTATCATGGAAAAGAATCTGAGAAAGAATATACACATACATATATATATATAACTGAATCACTTTGCTGTACATCTGAAACTAACACAACAGTGCAAGTCAACTATACTTCAATGGAAAAAATAATAATAATTACAGAATACTCTTATACCTGAATATGAATATAAAAATGTTAAATAGACTATTAGCAAATTGAAAATGAAAAAAGTGGTCTCACACTGAGAAATATTTTTTAAAGAGGTTCAAACTTCCAGTTATAAGCCAAATAAGACATGGGGATGTAATAGACAGCATAAGGAATATAGTCAATAACACAGTGATAATTTTTTGTGGTGACAGATGGTTACCAGACATCATGGTGATCATTTCATAACGTATGTAAATGTCAAATCACTATGTTGAACACCTGAATCCAATGTAATATTGTATGTCAACTGTGCTTCAGTAAAAAAGAAAAAAGAGGGGGAAAAAGAAATAAATTATTGTGGAGGTTAAAAGTAGCAACATTCAAAATGCCTGCAAGTTGGGAATTTCCTGGCAGTTCCTGGTGTTTAGGACTCAGAACTTCCACTGCTGATGGAGTGGGTTCAGTTCCTGGTCAGGGAACTAAGTTCCCGCAAGCCATGTGGCACAGCCAAATACACACACACATACATATAAGTATACATATATATGTGTGTGTGTGTGTGTGTACACAGATGAAAAGGAAGACAGAGAGGGAAGTAATTAACTTTTATAGTCAGGATTCCGGGAGGCCAGGAATGATTTCCTAGAGACGGTGATACTTTAGATGAGTTTTGATTGATGCAAAGGAGTTTGCCGATCAAACTGTGATTGGCAGGCCTCTACAAGGAAAGGGAATACCAACCACTAAAGAGATGACTCAGAGGCGACTGAAAGGAGACTTAATCCAAGCCTTCTTGAAGGAGGGATCCCCAGGCTCTCTGGAGCAGTTTCTCAACCTCAGCACTATTGATACTTTGGACTGGATAATTCTGTGAAGGGCAGGGGCTGTCTTGTGCATTGCAGGAATATTTAGCAGCATCCCTGGCCTCTAAACATTGGATGCCAACAGAATTGGTCCCCAGGTGGTAACAATCCCAAGTGTAATGTCTCCAGTCATTGATTCTGCTGTGACACAGGGACAGAAATTTGGACAAAGGGGCTACAGCAGGAAAGCAGAATGGATATCCCTCTTACCCTGTGGCTATTACATCGGTCGCTTCCCAAGTTGCTCACAGCCCGGCTGAGGTTCAGTGCAACTGCCCTGGGTGTTTTCACAGGGCAGAGAAATTGACTGAGTCATAAATATCAAGGACAGACACAGAAGCCCAGGGGTCCAAGGTATCGGGAAGACAGCTTCCTCTCTGTCCCAGACATGGCATCCATCACACAGGGAAGCGCGAACAACATCATTTCAGACAGTGATTCAGGGGAGCCGCCGGGAATTCTCATGTGGAACCAGGCCTGAGGTCAGAGGTGCAGTATGAGTGTTTCCAGCATGTCTTTGCTCTCTGAGAGACGTTGGTCACCGTGCCGGTCAGCTGCACAGCCTTCGGAGAGGGCATGGAAATAGAGATCGCAGCGTCATTTCAGGGGTCACCTCTGTCTCTGGTGGGTTAACTAAGGGTCCTTTCCCGTCCCCTTCAGGGCACAGCTCCCAGCCACGCATGGGAACACAATCATGGCTCAAGAAAAGAAGGAGTGGCTCCACTCTGGCAGTCAGGACTGAGTATGCAAGTCTCAGGATGCGCCAACTCATGCCCTGGGGACAGAATCAAGTTTCAGGAGCCTGGGGATTCCAAGCCAAGTTATCTGAGGGATCCAGCCAGTTCTCCAAGGACTCGTCTCTTATCTCAACCCTTTGTGTCCAAAGCTCTCCCCACTGCAAAGGCGACTAACCCTTCCACAGTGAACCAAGCCCCCCACCTCTGCCCACACTGCTCCCTCAAACCACATGCATCTCCTCCTGCCCCACAAACACAGCAGAGCTTCAAGGCTCCATCCAGACACCCAGCCCCTCTTGCCCCTCCCCGTAGAGAAAATTGTCCCCTCCAGCCAGTCTCTGCAAGATGTCTGTCAGCCCACCATTCCAGTTTGTTGTCCTTCTCCTAGGCAGACCTCAAGCCCTGGGAGGCCAAGACCAGTCTTCCTCCTCCTTCTGATCCCAGCACCAAGCTTGGTGCCCATACAGAGCAGGTGTCCACATGTCTGGTGCATGGGTACTGTCACTCTGTGCTCGCTTAGGGTGCAAATGGCTAACAGTGCTCAAGTTCTTACCCCAGATGACAGAGGCATCCTCATGTGACCTTGAGCACCTTCACACAGGGGAGGTGCTGGGGTATATGGAAATGTGAGGTTCTCTGGACTAGCCCTGAGGGATCTCTGGACACAATTTCCCATTTCCCACCCTGTTCCAGGGCATGCGCAGGCTGCCTCCTGCAACAGTAAGGACCTAGACATGTGTTAATAGCCTTGGGAGGAAAAATGCAGAGTTTATTTTCCCAGACACTTGGAACGTTTTGGAGACTAAGTTAGCAAAGTGGTGAATGTTGAAAGCTCTTTCCAGAAGCCTATGGAAACTCAGGCAAATATATAAACAACAAGGTCCTTCTGTATAGCATAGGGAACTGTACTCACCATCCTGGGATAAACCATAATGGAAAGGAATGTAGGGGGGGGAAATATATATATATATATACACACGTATAAACTTTGCTGTATAGCAGAAATTACCACAACACTGTAACTCAACTATATTTCAATAAAATAATTTTTTAACAGAAAGGAAATACTTGAGTACTATTCCAAAAGGGGATTCAGTGCAAATCAGAAAAGGTTTCACACATGATGTTTTCAGCCCTCTGCTAAAAGATGGTTATGGTGACTATGCAGCCCTTGCAGCGCCTGCATTTCCAGAGAGCCCTAGAGGTGCGCTCTGTGAAGCACAGTCCGCATACTGTGGGTGCTGCTGGGCGAGCTTCATGGTCAGGAAGCCAAAGTCAAGGCCTCAGGGACTGAACCTCCCCTGCAGCCAACAGGCCCATGAGGCCATGCCCACTGAGGTGGGACCATGCCCATTGAGCTGGGACCACGCCCACTGAGCTGGGACCACGTCCACTGAGCTGGGACCACAGAGAGGGCAGTCAGAACAGTCTCAACCCTGACTGAGGATCAGGCCACTTCATAGAAGATTCTGCATTGTTCTATTTGGATTATGTAATTTTGACAGAGTAAGAAAAAAGGAAATGCAGGAGTCAGCCAACATGTTCAGAATTTTCTCACTGACCATTTCATAAATGTTTCTCCTTAGGAAAACGGAAGCAGAGAATTCCTGGTTCTGGAAAACTGGTGAAAGCTAACAGATGACCCTTCCACCACAAATACATAGATGATACAGTAAATAAAAATGCAAAATGCATTTTTTAGGAATTAATTCAGCTATGCCTGAATTAATAGACTATTTAATAGACTAATTAATAAACTATTTTAGAATGATTTCAATTTACAGAAAAATTGAACAGAAAGTTTCCATAGTATCTCCCACACTGCATGCAGACACACAAGTTTTATCATGGATCTGCATGGTACATAAAACTGAAGTTTTTGAATTTTCATTGGGCAAAAATTTGATTTACAATGTTGGGTTAGTTTCAGGTATACAGCAAACTGAATCAGTTACACATATACATATATCTATCCTTCTTCAGATTCTTTTCCCTTATAGGTTATTATAGGGTACTGAGTAGAGTTGCCTAGGCTATACAGTAGGTCCTTATTAGTTATCTATTTTATATATAGTAGTACAAATATTGCAGAAGACGATGGCACCCCACTCCAGTACTCTTGCCTGGAAAATCCCATGGATGGAGGAGCCTGGTAGGCTGCAGTCCATGGGGTCACGAAGAGTCGGACACAACTGAGCGACTTCCCTTTCACTTTTCACTTTCATGCATTGGAGAAGGAAATGGCAACCCACTCCAGTGTTCTTGCCTGGAGAGTCCCAGGGACGAGGGAGCCTGGTGGGCTTCTGTCTATGGGGTCGCACAGATTCAGACACAACTGAAGTGACTTAGCAGCAGCAGCAACAGCAGTGTGTATAAATTAATCCCAATCTCCTAATTTTATAAATTATTTTTTACTTTTTCCTATAAGTCAGATGAAATAGTCATTAGAAATCCAAGTCCCAGATAACACTTGGGAGGAAATAAACCAGTGATAGACAAGTAACCAGCCCAGAGGAACAGGAGCAGAGGAGCTGGGTCCTGACCTAACACTGATATAAACATCCACCAGCAGGGACTTCCCTGGTAGTCCAGCAGTTAGCACTCTGAGCTGCCACTGAAGAGAGCACAGGCTCGATCCCTGGCTGGGAAACTAAGATTCTGCGTGCCCCAAGGTAAGGCGAAATAAATCAATAAATAGAAGACAACTGTTGTCATTATTTTCTTTTAAAAATCCACCAGTGAATGGAAGTAGGTGGTTGACACCCATTTCTTTTCCAGTCACCACACCCACATGAGGCCACTTCTTTTTTAGTGGCCACATGGAAGTAGAAATCAATGTGGTTGAGCAAGGGACAGTGGACTGAGACAGATCATCTGTAAATTTCCCAGGCTGGCCTGGCAGTCATTCTGCAAACTGCCTATCTCTTCCTGCCACAGAATGCAGCTTTAATGAGCATTATTTCTATCATCTGTTTCCAAAAGCAAAATAGATAGCCACATACAAAGTGGACTTGGAGGACTTCCTACCCCAAAATGTCTCCACCACTAGCCAATGGCAGCCCAAAGTTGCACCAACAAAGACTCACTGTTTGGGGTTAAGCATTCAAAAGACAAATGGAGATTAGGGGCCAAGGAGGGGGAGGTCTGAGCACTTCCTGGATATAGAGGAACAGGAATGGGTGGTGACAGACAGTGGGGGCACCAAGACCAGTTCTGCGGGCTTTGCCCCTTGGCCAAGGCCTGAAGCAGAGACGCGCTTGAGAAAGCTCCTGTGGCCAAGAGCCAAGGAGAGGCGTGTGGAGTCAGGCCCAGAGTAAATCAGTGCAGAGAAAATTAAGAGGATCAATAAAAGAGTTTAATGAAACATAAACAGGTTCAGGGAAGGCTTTAAAAAAATTCACAGTCAATCCATAGCAGATTGTCAAGGAGCATCTCTGACTCTTGGAGGTTGATGTTCTGGAAAAACAGCCACACCCTCTTCACAGCCACCTGGGAGCCCTGCCAGAGGAGGGATTGGGACTCTCTTGACAAATTGTGAGTTCAGAATGGGGAAGGAAAGGCTGTCCTCCAAATATAGCCAGGCCCACCTCACTTGTGGCAGGAGGACACAGACGTGGGAGGAGCAGAGCAGATGCCAGTTCCCAAGCACATGTGCTTTGCACCCTGTCCACAGCCTGGGAGGCAGAGGGACAAATGTGCAGGCCCTCACCCTGCCAGCAGTTCCCCTGGTCCCAGCTCAGCGTCCCCTCCCATTAGGATGCAGGACATGAGATCATAACAATTCTGTGACCCAGGAGTGCCAGTCAGGCCCTCTTTCAGCCCCCCTAAACCTCGTCATCTGAAGCAGTCGCCCATGTTGATACAGCATAGACCACAAAGAGGTCTATGCTAAACCTACACAAACTCCTCAAACCACCAACCTCTTGTCTACCCTGCCCCCAATATCATCAGGTGCTGGAGAAATTAATATCGAGGTAGTCTTGTTCAGGCTTCAGAAGTAGGGGAGCAGGCCTCTGACTGACTTCTGACCTTGCCTGGACTCTGCCTGCAAGCCCACCAATTATTATTAGCAAGCCAAGCGGCAGTTTAGAAAAGAAAAGGAGTAGGTCTTGAAATTCCCTGAACCCCTGGGAGCCAGGCCAGCTCCCTCCAGTCTAAGGAAATCATATGACTCACAAGGTGAAACAAACAGCATTGTAAAAGTTAAAGAGAAAGCAGAGTGGCATTTTGCATGCAAACTGATAATGATATCTTTGCATCCTGGGATTATAAGCAGGAGCCCCCAAAATTGCAATTTGAAGTCTCATCCATGGGGTGGATCCACCATCGGGACTCTTTCCCAAAAGGGACTCCAGATGGCTGTCATTGAAGACTTCCCAGAGCTGTTCAAGTCTGGATATAGGCTTTTACCCAAATTGATTTTATATATATATGAATTATATAAAATATATATGTTGTAATATATAATATATATTATATATTATATATAATTATATATAATATAATTATATTGTGTTATATGTTGTGTAAAATTTATATATATTAATATATGAATATTATATTTATATATATATATAAGTGGTTTCTTTGTTAATGAACCTTTTGAACCTAAAATGAAAGTAAAACTTTTGGCAAAACACCAGGATTCCAGGACTCTGCTCAGAGGGGAGAAACTATCTGCCTGCTGGCCTGCCTGACTCTAACTTTCCCACCAGCCCCACTCTTCTCACAGGTGGAAGGAAAGGCTGTCAACAGCTGCCTGCCCAGCCAAAGCCCTTCTAGCACATGTTCCGCCCTCCTTAGGGCAGCCTCAGTGCAACCAGGCTAGAAGGGAAAGTTTTGTCTCTTTGCCAAGGAGAAAACCCTAGGATCAAGTCCACAGCATTGGGCTGTAAGTATGGAGCCACAGAAAAGAAAGCACTGAATACAACCTAGCATGTTTTCCCATTGTAAACTGTGCAGCTTACTCTTCTCCAGATGCTTCCAGCTTCCAAGGAATTGAGAGCTGAGTCTGCCTAGACAGAATTCTCTGGAGTTGGCTGGGTACAAGGTAAAGTTCTCACATCCAAACACTGGAGGTTCATTCCCCACAACCTTGATTTCTGCCCATTGGTCTCCCTCAACACCACCCAACCTAACCAGGGAGCTTGGCCAGGTGGGCAGGCCCAGAGGGTCTTGCATCAGAAGGCAAGAAGGCAGACAGAGGGCGTCTGTTTCTACTTAGAGGCAGTGGGACCCAGCCTGGATCTCCCAGTTGCCAGAATTAGTGTCCCAACTGAGTGGGGTCAACCAGATCAGAGGACAGCATGACCCCTGTCCACACCACTATACTGGCCTTGACTTTCAGATCGCATCCTCTTACCAGCCAGCCCTGGAGATGCAGCATTCCTCCAAACAAGCTCTCCCTTACCCAGATCAATATAATTGTGGCCTCATTTGTCTCTTGTTCTTTAAGAAGAAACTCAGACTGAGATAGGCTGGGACCTGGGATCCTTTGCTGTGGTGCTTGCACCTGGAAAAACATTTCCTCAAACAACAAAATAGAAACTATAAGGGACTAAAATTATTGCATGCATTCACAGGTGGAGCAAAATTGTGGGCAAGGAAATACAAAAGACCAAAAACTCAACTGCTACTTCTGAAGAGTCAAGAACAAAAGCAGGGAGGTCAGGAGCAAAAGCAGGGTACTTCACAGGCCCCCTCCACACAGCACCACCAAAGGGGTAGGCAAACCACCTAAGCTACCTCTCCAACTGGACCCCTGGACTCACCTTTTACCCTCATCCCCCTATAAGGAACCATCTCACTCCTCACTCGGAGCGATCATTCAAAGGAACCTATTACATATCTGTTTTAATTCCTTCATGCAGCCAGATTAGCCCAAATAAAGCTTTGCTTGAATTTTTTGTCTGGTCTTTGATCGATTTCTACAGATTGAGGAAGGCCAACAACACTGGTCAGTATCAAGATCTTAAAATATTCCAAGCCTGAGAATAATAACTTTGATGACTCTGCTTGCAGCTCCCTCTTGGTGCTCCCCAGCATCTGCCTCTGAACCGTTTTCCCACCCAGGCCACAGCCCTGGTCTCACAATGGCCAGGCTTTCCTATTACAGCCAACAGGGCACAAAAACCCTAGCCAGATTTTTAGGGATTCCTGGCAAAACAAATAAAGTGGGTTGTATTGAGCAGTCTCCACTCAGCGATGCAGAAACCACCTCCAGCTTCACTTGGAATGATGGGTGAAGGCTTTGAGAGAAGAAAAGAGAATAACAGAAGGAAGATGTGGGGCTTCCTTGGTAGTTCAGTGGTTAAGCCTTCAAGCTTCCACTGCAGGGACTGTGGGTTCAGTCCCTGGTTGGGGAACTAAGATCTCACATGCTGCTCGGAACCCACGCCCGCCAGTCTGCAACCTGCCCATCCCTGACTGCTAAAAGCCAAGCCCCATCGCCCCACTTCCAAACCTCTCTGACATCTTGGTGATGCTTCTGATCAATCCCAGATGTCCTTCCCTTCTCCTCTGTGGTGGCTAGGTGACCCAGGGAGAGGGTCCCATGACAGAGCAGAAAGGATATAGGCCCAGGAGAATGATGAGGGCTGGGAGTGACAGTGGTCCACTTTTTCTGACTTGCTTTCCCCAAACTTGAGAGCATGGTTTTCTCTGACTCCTTGTGCCAATGGGTTGGAAGACAAGCAACAAGACACCACACCACTCAGGATGAGAGCATCATCCTGTGGAGCTTCTGCAGCTGAAAGCAGGCTTCCCATCAGGCCCACATACCCATGGGTAGGATGCTCCAGCAGGTAACACACTGACAGCACCTCAGAGTCCTCATTTGTGAAATAGAGTGGACAGCAGGACCTAGTTTGGAGAGTTGATGCAAGGTCTAAATTAAAAGGATATGGACGTGAAAGTCACTCAGTCGTGTCCGACTCTTTGAGACATCTTGGACTGCAGTACCCCAGGCTTCAGTGTCCATCACCAACTCCTGGAGTTTGCTCGAACTTATGTCCATCAAGTTGGTGATGCCATCCAACCATCTCATCCTCTGTCATCACCTTCTCTTCCTGTCTTCAGTCTTTCCCAGCATCAGGATCTTTTCCAGAGAGTCAGTTCTTCACATCAGGTGGCCAAAGTATTGTAGTCCATGGAATTCTCCAGGCCAGAATACTGGAGTGGGTAGCCCTTCCCTTCTCCAGGAGATCTTCCCAACCCAGGTATTCAACCCAGGTCTCTGGCATTGCAGGCAGATTCTTCACCAGCTGAGCCACAAGGGAAGCCTAAGAATACTGGCATGGGTAGCCTATCCCTTCTCCAGCTCATCTTCCCATCCCAGGAATCGACCGAGGTCTCCTGAATTGCAGGCTGATTCTTTACCAACTGAGCGTTCAGGGAAGCCCTCTAAATGAAGAGGTATACACACAAAACTTAGCATAGAAATGGGCTTTTACTAAGGGGTCAATATGTGATGGCCAGTATCCACTTGATGAGAGAGAGACGAAGAGCTCTGTCCATCTCCTCATCCTCGACAGGTCTGCACAGTGCCTGCATCATCCAGCAGGGCTATAGGACCAGGTCTGGCACCTGGAGAAGCTGTGGGCAAAGCTGGACTATTTTCTCATCCCTTTGGCTTATAGTGTGTGCGTGTGTGCTTAGTCGCTTCAGTCGTGTCCAACTCTTTGCAAACCCATGGACTGTAGCCCACCAGGCTCCTCTGTCCATGAGATTCTCCAGGCAAGAATACTGGAGTGGGTTGCCATTTCCTTCTCCAGTCATAGTGCAGGCATTTGCAGAAAAAAAAAAAAAGGAAAGAAAGAAAGAAAAGAAAAGGCTTGCTTTATAGGATAGCTCTGCCCTTTCTGGCCCTGTCTTTTGCCCCAAGGAAATTTCTGGTCTTTGAAAGCCAGGCTTTGTGCCATCCTCCAATTTATTTCCTACGGCTTTGTCCACTTCTGGAGACTGGACTCCCCAAACAGCTCAAGATTTCAAGATTTCCATTTTCTTTATTGCTTTGCTTCTTCCTTCTCTGTTTTTCATATCCTGTGCCTCTTTTCGTGTCTAAAGACTCAAGTCTCATTAACCTTGCTGGCCTTCACCTCCTCCACAGAGCACCTGGGTGTCAGAACATTATAACCTGGGTGTCACTCAAACCTACATCAGATGTCACTCCAACAGCAAGGAGCAGAATCAGAAGCAGCAGGACTGGAGCTGCAATCAAGAGCATATACAGGTAGGGGTAGGCAAGGTGAGAACTGAAACCTAATCTGGCCTCTGTACCTCAGCACAGAATTCAATCTCAGAGACAGAGTTTTGAGTGATGCAGAAAAGAACAGCTTTATTGCTTTGCCAGGCAAAGGGGGCCTCAGTGGGCTAATGCCTTCAAGACTGTGTGTCCCCACCTGGATCAGGTGGTGAGGAGTTTTATAGCAATGGTTCAAAGAGAAGGGTGTAATCAGCTCATGGACAGTTGGTGGTGAGGTAATCAGGAGTCAGCATCATCAACCTTCTGATTCCAACTGATCTGGGTCTACCTGCTGGTGGGCAGGGAACAGTTAACCTCTCCTACCTGGTGGGGGCTTCAGTACCTGAAAAACAGCTCAAAGGTACTGCTGTGGGTGTCCCTTGAGGGAGAACCAGAACGTTGCCCCAAGGCTGCACTGCTGTTTCCTGGCTGCTTCTCCCTGTCTCTGCACCCCTCTCTTCTCTGATCAGCAACTGTCTGAACCTGCCCTTTGGAACTCAGGGACGATCGTGGAGGCGGAACAAAGCCTGTTTCCTGCAATCAAGAAATGGGGAACACAGAAAGGCTTTTGTGCCCAGGAGCCCCACAGGGTCCTGCCTGGTTTCAGGCCCAGCCATGCCAAGGTTGAGGGTGCAGCTGCCACTCTGAATATCAACCAGTTTTACCACCCTCTGACTTTTGTCTAGACCCGGCTCTCTCCAGGAGCATCCCTGTCCTCAGGGGGAAGGAGGTTCCCTGAGAGAGGAGGACAGTGCCGCTGTGGACAGCATCATCAGATCAGCATCTGTGCCCCATCACTTCCATTTAGCCAGGAGATCCTCCCATCCCAGCCCCACAAGTCCATCTTTATAAAGACAGCTCTTGGGCCACAGGTCACAAAGAGACCCATCCAGATACTGTCCCCCGACCCGACACTCAGGAGAAGGAAACCTGATCCACACCCAGAAGTCATGATTTTTCCAACCTCTGCAAGGCCATGGAGACTTTACTCAGGAGAGAGGGAGGGAGGCCGAGAAAGAAGGGCTAGGAAGCAAGTACAAACATTCCACAGGAGGCATGTGCGATTCCCACCAGCCCTACAGTCAGACAGGAGCAAAGCTGGCTGGCCCTCCAGAAGATGGTTAGGGGACTCTGGGCCTGAGAGTGAGGGTGAGGCAGGAGAGAGATGGGCCCCCAGAGACTGAACAGCTGGAGGATGTCCCCTTGGACAAATACTCCAAGATGAAAAAGAGAAGGAGCTGAGCCCTGCCCAGATAAAAGACCACATATTTCTCATTCTCGACATCAGGGAGACCTTTCCAACTATACAAACACAGATAAGGCTCCTTGGAGGTAAAAAAAGGAGGGGTGCCACCCTATAGTAGGTGATGCCAATCTACCCATAAGCCTCTTTCACACACAATGGGAGGACCCTGAGATAAGTCAAATACAGACTCAGGATCAGGCAGAACGGGAATATTGGCCAAAGGAAACCCAGATGAAATGTCCCACATAAGTGATTCATTCATACTGCATGTGAAAGCACAGCTCGCTCTCTGAACTCACCCATGAATCTGTCCACATGTGTTCCTTTTTTCTCTCCTAATAAACACTTTCTTGATTTGCTACTTTCCATTTTTTTGTAGAAATTCATTTTCTGCAGTCATGAGACCAGGGCCTTGTCACTGACCCTTGGCCATCATGGCCTAGTGACTAAGATTCAGCACTCTCCCTGTCACAGCCCAGCCTCAATCTCTGGTTGAGAACCAAATTCCTGCTTCAAGCTGCTGCAGGTCGAGGTCACCTGAGATCAAGGATAGCAAGCAGCAGGGGACACAAGGTCAGAAGATGAAGCTGTGGCCCTGAGCAGAACCACAGAAGACCCTGGAAAGGCCGAGCAAAGACGCCTCCAGGGCTGAGACTTTGCAAAGTGTGGACAAGAGCCTCATGGACTGAACTGGGGGCAGGGAAAGTCAACTTCCCTAATGCCAGTTGGTACCCATGAGAACCAGACAACTCTCTGACACTCATTTTGCTGTTTTGTTCAGTGTTGTTTGTTTGTTGGCTTGCTTCCATTCTGTGCCCTTTCCCGGTTTTGGCTTCCTCACTGACATCATGTTCTACCAAGGATTATGTGCTTCAGAAGCTGAGGAAAGGATCTGGACATCGAAGCATCTCTGAGAGGCCTTACTGCCAGTGGAATCATTTGTGTCCAGTGCCATCTTCTGGCCATACCTGAGAATTGCCCCTGACCGAAGTAAAGGGCCTGCTGCTGCTGCTAAGTCACTTCAGGCGTGTCCAACTCTGTGCGACCCCCGAGACAGCAGCCCACCGGGCTCCGCTGTCCCTGGGACTCTAGTTCAGGGTAAAGGCCACTCTAACTTAACAAAGTCTGAGCTAGAGATTATTTCTAAGTGAAACAACATTTTAAAACTTTCAGTAGCTTGTAGAAACTGTAGCTAGGATTTGGTCCGTTCTTCTAGGAATCTCTGAAACAGTTCTTAAAGATTCAGCATGTAGCTCACCCTCATTTTAGCCAATACCTGCATAAAATCAGTTTTACGTGTGAAAATAACTCTCTGGGTTTTGCCCCTAAGCTCAATGATCCACCTCACCAAACCAGTCCCCAAGACCCCTCAACACCCAGCACTTAATGCCTTGGGCTGTCGGAGCAAAAATCATATCTCCCCAAGGCCATGCACTCCTTGGAGAGCTAATCTTGCTGTGGTGGCAAGCATGTCCAGGTGCCAGTGCCATCTGTGCATTTAGTGGCCAAATGGGGTTTCTGCTGCAAACACCCTCCTCCCACAGGAATCACGAACTTGGACAGCCAGACCTAGCAATGCCACCTCTAGGGATATATCCTCCAGAGAAATACACAAGCATGGAATAGTATTTGTATAAATTTATCATAGTGGTGTTGTTTTAAATAGCAAAACATTAGCAATAATCTGGGCTTCCAGATTCGAAAAGTTCAGTTGGTAAAGAATCTGCCTTCAATGAAGGAGACCCTGATTCGATTCCTGGGTCAGGAAGATCCACTGAAGAAGGGATAGGCTACCCACTCTGGTATTCTTGGGCTTCCCTTGTGGCTCAGCTGGTAAAGAATCTGCCTGCCATGCGGGAAACCTGGGTTTGATCCCTGGGTTGGGAAGATCCCCTGGAGAAGGGAAAGTCTACCCACTCCAGTATTCTGGCCTAGAGAATTCCATGGACTCTATTGTCCATGGGGTCACAAAGAGTCGTACACAACTGACTGACTTTCACTTTCATCAATAATCTACATGCCTTTCACCAAAAGAATATAAAATAAACTGTGGATTGCAACATAACATGTATATGCATGCTCAGTCATCTCAGTCATGTCAACTCTTTGCAACCTTATGGACTGTGGCTTATTAGGCCCCTCTGTCCATGGGATTCTCCAGGCAAAAGTACTGGAGTGAGTTGCTTTGCCCTCTTCCTGACCCAGAGATAGAACCAGCATCTCCTGTGTCTCCTGCATTGGCAAGCAGATTCTTTATCCACTGAGTCACTTGGGAAGCCCAACATGTATATGCATATTCTTATATAATATATATTCTTTTTAATAAAAGACATACAAAAGAACAAAATAAAAAGATCTCCAAGCTATATTTTATATGAAAACAGAGTACATAGTATGCCAGCACACACAAGAGTATGTGTGGATGGATGGAGAGATAGATAGCGAGATAATATACATAATCTAACATTTCTAGAAAAGTATAAGTAAAACCAAAAATATTGGCGCCTTTAGGGAAAGGGCCTGAGTGGATGCAGACAGGAACGAGAGGAAGACTTTTTTAATTTTAAAACAACTTATTTTAAATAAGTATATTTACTTCTTCAAAAGTAAAAAAAAAAAAAAAGAATGACCCCTGTCACATAGAAGCTGACCAGGAGCTAGATGCTACCTATTCCAGTATTCTTGGGCTTCCCTTGTGGCTCAGCTGGTAAAGAATCCACCTGCAATGCAAGAGACCTGGGTTCAATCCCTGGGTTGAGAAGATCCCATGCAGAAGGGAAAGGCTACCCACTCCAGTATTCTGGCCTGGAGAATTCCATGGACTCTATAGTCCATGGAGTCTCAAAGAGTCGGACACAACTAAGCGACTTTCACAAGAGCTAGAAGGAAAGCATTCCGTGGTGACCGTAAGCAGAAAACAAATGACACAGTTTTTGATAGACTGTACATTTTATGCTGTTCTCTGTAGTTTCTTCTTTTGTTATTCCAGGGCTTTCCATAAGGTACTGTTTGAACTCTCCCAGCTTGCTTCCATTATGCTGCAGAATTTAGCTTGCAGTACAAAAATGCTAAGATACAGGCTCTGCCTTCAAAGAGTGCCTGGCTTCTTGAGGTTAAGAAATGTTTATAATATGTTACAGGAAATGAATTTGGATTATCTATTACTGTGAAACAAGTTATCACAAATATAGTGTCTTAAAACAATAATTTACGGGAATTCCTTGGTGGTCCATTGGCTAGGACCCTGTGTTTTCACTGTTAGAGCCCAGGTTCAATCCTTGTTTGAGGAACTAAGATCCCACAATGCACCTGTCATGGCCAATAAAACAAAACAAGAGCAACAAACAATAGTTTATCACTCCTCCCTTTTGCTTCCTGGGGTAAGTGGATCTGCTGAGAGGTTTTTATTGTGGATCTTTCAAGTAGTTGCAGTCTAAACTTATGGTAAATGGAGTCGGAGTCATCTGAAGGCTCGACTGGGCGGGACATTGAAGATGGCGCTTCACTCACACATTTGGCTCCACAGCTGGGTGCTGACCCAAGGCCCTGTAAGGCCCCCACTAGGCTATTTTGCTTCCTCACAGTAAGGCCATCATGATGGTAAATGGCTTCTCCCGGAAGCCCTGAGGCTTCTTATGACAAAATCTCAGGAGTTAGGCAAAGTCTCTTCTGCCGCATTGGTCGAAAGCAACTCGTGGGACTACCCAGAGTCAAGGGGAAGCCGAACAAGGCATGAACACTGGCAGGTGTGGCTCATCAGGGGGTCACGTCTGGAGAACGGTCCCTCCAGGCTAAGGTAAAGACAAGTCCCGGGTGTCACTGAAGCCCAGATCCTAACCCTCACTG
Source organism: Madoqua kirkii (assembly GCA_006408675.1). Classification (NCBI taxonomy): domain Eukaryota; kingdom Metazoa; phylum Chordata; class Mammalia; order Artiodactyla; family Bovidae; genus Madoqua; species Madoqua kirkii. The sequence goes on from SJYC01105204.1 coordinate 29,846, forward strand.
AACAACTGTCCCAGAGCTTCTTCCTCAGAGGGATGTTTTCATGCTTTTGAAGAAAAAGCTTGTTGGAAAGATATTATGCAATTTCAAACCTGGACAAATGAGGGAACCCATCAGAAGTATTGCAAACCTTGTTTCTCATTTACTGCATTTGAGCAATACTTGGCCAAAACAAAAAACCACACATCTAAGAGCCAATTTTCTTTAGCTGAAAACTGAGGAGCTTCTGGAATGTCAAGGCAGAGTCAAAGAAGCCCCATGATGACACATGGGAAGACCTCTGGGTCCTCAAGACTAGCCCTTTTTCTCCCCGAAAAGCACAGGCTCACACACATCCTCTGAAAAAAGACTGTATCATCTTTCTCCCTGTCCTGATCTGAAACAAGACCACCATCACACCTGGGCTGGCTTTACCCAGAAATGGACCCAAAAAATCAACAAGGAAGTTATTCAAAATCTTTAAAATGCTGATGAGAGTCATCCTCCATATTCATTCAGACACATATGATATAAAGAGAATAGAGGAACTCCCCTAGTCCAGTGGCTAAGACTTCCAGCTCCCAATGCAGGGGACCTGGGTTTGATCCCTAGTCAGGGAACTAGATCCCACATGCCATAACCAAAATATTCTGCATGCGGCATGTAAGATCCAACGCAGCCAAATATTTTTAGTTAGAAAGAAAATAGAATGCAAATAGAATATCTTACAAAATAATAAAAATAGCATCTTTTGAACAAGATTTAATGATACCTTAAATCACAATAGATTATTAACTGAAAAGCATAAAGATACACTAACCCAACAGTGCACTCCAATAAAATATTTTTTAAAAAGAAAAGATACAAATCTATCCACAGTATTTATCAACACAGAGGAAAAAAAGATGAGTGGAAAATACACTGAAAATACAGTGAAAAATACACAGTGGTAGTAAACAAAATAATACAGGAATAATTCTCTCCAGTGGTAAGATTAGAGAAGAATATTATTCTTTATCCATTCCTCTATTTTATATAATAATCTTATATAGACCTTCTATATTCAGAAAAAAATTCCATATATGCACATGTATCTACTTTGATCTCTCAAACTCCACTTTCCCAATTCTCACTGAGAATTTCCCTGTTGACTCTTGTTTGAGTTGACAGCTGGGCCGAGGAACAGCACTTGGGAGATTCTGATGGTTTCTCTAGGCTGACAGCAGTCTCCTCTTTCGATTCTGCTCTGGTCCTTGTTACTAGTACAAAGGAGCTGGTTAAAATGTCAAGCCACATGTGACCATGTGGCAGGGCAGGAGGGCAGCTGGGAACAGGAGTTGGCATGATGAGGAGGGCTGTTTGGGCAGTAGCTTGAATAAAAGACATTCGAAGGCTGAGAACAAAGTCAAAAGTAGAGCAGAAGCAAGAGCAAAAACATCCTCCTTCAGAACTCTCTTGGCCTCTCCACTCTACACTCTCCCTCTCAAAGGTACACTGCTGACTTTCTGCCTCTCACAAGGGGCATCTTTTATTCTCACCATAATTATCGCCATCCGTGTCATAATCACCACCACCATTATCATCATTATCACCCTCATCGTCATCACCATCATCACAATCATAAGTACCACCATCTTCCCACCTAGAATATTAAGTATTATCTCACTTAATCCCTCTAACAACTGGTGTACAGGGATCATTAGCTACTTTTTAGAGATGAGAAAACTGAGAATCGGGGAAGTAAAGTGCCTTGTCTTAGGTCAAACAGCGTAATAGTCAAGTCATCGGGGGCTATTTGATTCCCAGTTCTGCTACTTCCGGTTGTGTGACCTTGAATGAAGTATTTAATCTCTCTCTGTGCCTCAGTCTCTTCATATTTAAAACAGAGACATTAATAGTACCTATCTATATTTGTTTCCTATTGCTGTTGTGACAAATTACCACAAATTTACTAGCTTAAAGCAACACACATTTTTTCTGTTTTAGTTTTGAAGGTCAGAAGTCCAAAATGATTCCTATGGGGCTGAGATCAAGGCATCCACAGGGCTGGTTCCTGCTGGAGGTTCTAGCAAAAAATCTGTTCCTCACCTCTTTGACCTTTCTTGCTTCTTCCCCCTTCCTCCATCTTCTCTTCTCCTTGATCTCCTATCTCTGTCCCTCATGATCACATTAAGCCCACTCTGATCATCCAGGATAACCTCTCCACTTCCAGATCCTTCATCACGACTGCAAAGTCTCTTACCAGGTAAGGGAACATACTCACAGGTTCCAGAAATTAATATGTGAACATCTTGGGGTGAGGCTCATTATTTAGCCTAAGGTGAAGTCCCTCAGTCGTGTCTGACTCTTTGTGACCGCGTGGACTATAACCTACTAGGCTTCTCCGTCCATGGGATTCTCCAGGCAAGAATACTGGAGTGGATTGCCATTTCCTTCTCCAGGGAATCTTCCCAATCCAGGGATTGAACCCGGGTCTCCCGCACTGGAGACAGACGCTTTAACCTCTGAGCCACCAGGGAAGCCTATTTAGCCTAAGAAGGTTGTAATAAGCATAAATGAAATAAAATAAAGGGAGGACTAGAGAACTCCATCTGGTATAATTCTATATACCGGATGCTATATATGTGTATGAAAGCAAAAGTGTTAGTCACTTGCTTGTGTCCAACTCTTTGCAACTCCATGGACTGTAGCCTGCCAGACTCCTCTGTCCAAAGAATTCTCCAGGCAAGAATATTAGAGTGGGTTGCCATTCCCTACTCCAGGAGATCTTCATGACCCAGGAATTGAACGTAGGTCATCTGGCATTGCAGGCGAGTTCTTTACCATCTGAGCTACCAGGGATGGCAGACAGTTTAGCTACTGTTATTCAGTTCAGTTCAGTTCAATTCAATCGCTCAATTGTATCTGACTCTTTGAGACCCCATGATCTGCAGCATGCCAGGCCTTCTTGTCCATCACCAGCTCCCAGAGTTTACCCAAACTCACGTCCATTGAGTTGGTGATGCCATCTAACCATCTCATCCTCTGTCATCCCTTTCTCCTCCTGCCTTCAATCTTTCCCAATATCAGGGTCTTATCAAATGAGTCAGCTGTTTGCATCAGGTGGCCAAAATATTAGAGTTTCAGCTTCAACATCAGTCCCTCCAATGAATACCCAGGACTGACTTCCTTTAGGATGAACAGGTTGGCTCTCCTTGCAGTCCAAGGGACTCTCAAGAGCCTTCTCCAACACCACAGTTCAAAAGCATCAATTCTTCTGCACTCAACTTTCTTTATAGTCCAACTCTCACATCCATACATGACTACTGGAAAAATCATAACCTTGACTAGATGGACCTTCGTTGGCAAAGTGATGTCTCTGCTTCTTATTATGCTGTGTAGGTTGGTCGTAACTTTCCTTCCAAGGAGTAAGTGCCTTTTAATTTCATGGCTGCAGTCACTATCTGCGGTGATTTTGGAGCCTAAAAAAATAAAGTCAGCCACTGTTTCCCCATCTATTTGCCATGAAGTGATGGGACTGGATGCCATGATCTTCGTTTTCTGAATGTTGAGCTTTAAGCCAACTTTTTCACTCTCCTCTTTCACTTTCATCAAGAGGCTCTTAGTTCTTCTTCACTTTCTGCCATAAGGGTTGTATCATCTGCATATCTGAGGTTATTGATATTTCTCCTGGCAATCTTGATTCCAGCTTGTGTTTCTTCCAGCCCAGCGTTTCTCATGATGTACTCTGCATAGACATTAAATATGCAAGGTGACAATATACAGCCTTGACATACTCCTTTTCCTATTGAGAACCAGTCTGTTATTCCATGTCCAGTTCTAACTGTTACTTCCTGACCTGCATACAGGTTTCTCAAGAGGCAGGTCAGGTGGTCTGGTATTCCCATCTCTTTCAGAATTTTCCACAGTTTATTGTGACCCACACAGTCAAAGGCTTTGGCATAAAGTCAATAAAGCAGAAATAGATGTTTTTCTGAAACTTTCTTGCTTTTTCCATGATCCAGCAGATGTTGGCAATTTGATCTCTGGTTCCTCTGCTTTTTCTAAATCCAGCTTGAACATCTGGAAGTTCACAGTTCACATATTGCTGAAGCCTGGCTTGGAGAATTTTGAGCATTACTTTACTAGCATGTGAGATGCGTGCAATTGTGCAGTAGTTGGAGCATTCTTTGGCATTGCCTTTCTTTGGGATTGGAATGAAAACTGACCTTTTCCAGTCTTGTAACCACTGCTGAGTTTTCCAAATTTGCTGGCATATTGAGTGCAGCACTTTCTCCCCCTCCCTCCTCCCCCCCACTCACTCCTCCTATGCCCCTCCCTCTCACTCCTCTCCTCCTCCCCCCCTTACCCCTCCTCTCTTTCCTGACTGGGCCTCAGTTTCTCAGCAGTAAAATGAAGGATGAGATGGTTGAATGGCATCACCAACTCAGTGGACATGAATGTAAACAAACTCCGGGAGCTAGGTGAAGGACTGGGAAGCCTGGAGTGCAACAGTCCCTGGGGTCACAAAGATTCAGACACGATTTAATGACTGAACAACAACAAAATGAAGGAGCTGAGGCCCCCCAGCTTTTGATATCAGATTATTCACCGATTCAGTTCTTCTGAAATGCCTTCCTCTTTCCCCTGCTCTCTCTTTTTCTTCAAGAGCACCAACAGTTTTATCTTTTTTTTCTTCCCCCAAAAGAAAACACTTTGAAAACACTCATTATTTCTAATTTTCACAAGTTTGTCTGATTTGAACAGATAGTGGAAGAAACCTGGATCTGTGTTCTGGCTCTGTCATTTATCAGCTGTGTTCTTGTGAGCAAATCACTTAACCTCTCTGAAATCCCAACCCTAAAACACAGATCATTCTTCCGTTTAGGAATATTGCGAGACTTAAAGAAATGAAAAGGACTTAGAATAGTGCCTCCCACACAGCAAGCGCTTAATTAAAACTGACATTTTTAAATTTAAAAGTAGTTCATTAGAATTTATTTTTTAGGCCACAACATGTGGCATCCAGGATCTTACTTCCTCAACCAGGGATCAAACCTGTGCCCATTGCACTGGGAGCATGAAGTCTTAACCACTGGACCATGAAGGAAGTCCCTTAACTGCTATCATTATCATTATTCATGTGCATGCTCAGTCACTTCAGTCATGATGACTCTTTGCGACCCCATGGAGCCAGATGGGCTCCTCTGTCCATGGGATTTTCCCTGCAAGAATACTGAAGTGGGTTGCCATGCCCCCCTCCACGGGATCTTCCCCAGTCAAGGATCGACCCAGCGTCTCCTGTTTCTCCTGCATTGCAGGCAGTTTCTTTACCTACCCAGGAAGCCCCATTATCTTTATATACAATGTTGCTTTTTTTTTTTTTTTGGTGGATCTCCTATATCCTAACTTATGGTGATTTTAATAAAGGCATTTTGAAAATGTCATTTCAGATGACAAAGTTTCCTGTCCTAATTGATGTCCTTCTTCTAGGAAGAAATGAAAGAAGGAAGAAAAAGAGGAAGCTAGGGAGGGTAGCTTAAGACTAGGGAGGAAGAAAATTCAAATACCCAACATCAAAGGGATTCAATCATGATGGAAGAAAGATATCATTAAGAGCTGTAATTTCTGGCTTCCGAGAAATTATATCCATTTGAAAAGGAGCATTGAACTTGTACCTCCTTGCTGCTGCTGCTGCTACTAAGTCACTTCAGTCGTGTCCAACTCCACAGACGGCAGCCCACCAGGCTCTCCCATCCCTGAGATTTTCCAGGCAAGAACACTGGAGTGGGTTGCCATGTCCTTCTCCAATGCATGAAAGTGAAAAGTTAAAGTGAAGTCGCTCAGTCATGTCTGACTTTTCACGACCACGTGGACTGCAGCCTACCAGGCTCCTCCATCCATGGGATTTTCCAGGCAAGAGTACTGGAGTGGAATGCCATTGCCTTCTCCGTGGGAGAAAAATAAACAGCTTTCTGGAGAGTTAGGAGATAGTTTTACATGAAAACTGAGTTTGTTTAAATGTCAGGAAAAGTGATTAGAATATTTTACTTTCTCCTGCAAATATGGCAGCAGCTGGCCTGGAAGATTTTCAGTCAACTTTACTAATGGTGAATTTGACTACAAGTGAAATGGGCAGAAAAACATTCAAGCCTCTGATGGCATCTAGCTGGCAGCCAATCAGGAAGCAGATGACATCACCCACCTCCAGAGACCTGTCTCAGGCCTCTACCCTGCTCTACCCTACCCTAGAGGGCTCCCTCTCCCAAACACAGGACTCTCATATGGCATCTGCCTTCCCCACAAAGAGAGCACTTCTGATCAAACTACTGAGCAAGTATTTGCATTTTATGGGGTTTTATCTAATTACAAAGCTAATACATGTTTATTACAAACAGTTTGATAACATGAGACTAAAAAGGTTACTAAGTCACTTCAGTCGTGTCCAACTCCACAGACGGCAGCCCACCAGGCTCTCCCATCCCTGAGATTTTCCAGGCAAGAACACTGGAGTGGGTTGCCATGTCCTTCTCCAATGCATGAAAGTGAAAAGTTAAAGTGAAGTCGCTCAGTCATGTCTGACTTTTCACGACCACGTGGACTGCAGCCTACCAGGCTCCTCCATCCATGGGATTTTCCAGGCAAGAGTACTGGAGTGGAATGCCATTGCCTTCTCCGTGGGAGAAAAATAAACAGCTTTCTGGAGAGTTAGGAGATAGTTTTACATGAAAACTGAAATATTTCAGGACTAGGAAGATACTTCTTCAGCATTGCAAAGAATGGCTGTTTCAACCCAACTGTTCATAGCATCCATTACAGTGAAATTCTAAAGCAGCATTTCCCAGAGTGAGTCCCTAGAGCACCAATACATGAAAGGTGCTACCAAACAAAGGAAGAAGGGGTCCCCAACACCCACTTCTCAGACATGCAGTAAAAACTGTCATACCTAAGACCCAGAAGCTGTGCAAAATACAAGCGAACAAACAAACACTTTTTAAAAATTTTACCAAGCATTACCCAAAACATCCTGAGAACCCAGAATCCTATGGAACACACTAGCATACATTGCATTTTTTAAATAATTGATTTAAATTTTATTTACTTACTTATTTTTCTTTGCTGCATTGGGTCTTCATTGCTTTGCGCGGCTGAGCAGGGGCTACTCTTTATATCGATGCGTGGGCTTCTCATGCTGCAGGGCACAGGCTCTGGGCACACAGGCTTTTGTAGCTTTTTTAGCTGCAGCATGCAGGCTCAGTAATTGAGCCGCAGGGTCTGTTTCTCCAGAGCATGTGGAATCATCCCAGACTGTAAGTCGACCCTGTGTCCCCTGCATTGGCAAGTGGATTTCTATCCACTGTGCTACCAGGGAAGTCCTATGACAACTATTATATATGCTTTTTCTAGATTATTTTTTCTTAGCCAATACTATAACACGTGAAAATGGAACTAATTGGAACTTTTAGAATGGCACAGAGAAAAATCATGTTGTTGGCAGATGTTTTAGCTACAAATTACAAAGAATAAGCTCTAAAATTATCAGAATTAGTAACAATTCAACAAAGTTGCTAAAAGCCAAATATTCAAAATAATGGATTTTCTATAGCATGGTAATAACTAATTAAACAAGTCAAAACATTGAATCACAATAATATTTTTTTACTTATGGAGATATGTCTATAATGAAAAAAATTAACATTTTTATTAGAGAGATGAGGCTGTGTTTTATGAGTAATGCTTGAGAAAGAATGCTTAAAGAAGGGACTTAGTGTGAATTTAAGGAAGGAGCAAAGAAATTTTGAAGTTGGCCTGTCAGTTGAAAAATGGTGTGAGTCTTCCTTCTGGCCTCCGTGGTTTCTTATGAGAAATCCTCTGTCACTTGAATCATTTCGTGTTTATATATAATGCCTCTCCCATCTTTCCACAGGCTTTCAAGATTTTTTTCTTTGTATTTTTTCTTTGTCTTTAGTTTTTGATTTTGATGTGTCTTGGCATAGATTTCTTTGTATTATCCTATTTGGATACACTCGGCTTCTAGAATCAATAAGCTTATGTCTTTTACCAACGTTGGGAAGTTCTCAACCATTTTTCCAAATCTTTCTGGCCCACATTTTATCCTCTCCTTCTAGGACTCTAATGATACAAATGTTAGATCCTTCGTTACTGCCCCACAGGTCCCTGAGACTCTTTTCATGTCTTTTTTAGCCTATTTTCTCTGTGTTATTCAGATCAGGCAATTTGTATTGTTCTATCTTCAAGTTCATTCATGTTTCCCCCTCTTTTATATTTGTTCTATTAAGCACATTCAATGACTTTTTTATTTCGGTTCTTGTATTTTTCAATTCTAAAATTTCCACTTGGTTTTTCTTTATATCTTCTATTTCTTTAATGAAACTATTTTTTCCTTTGTTTCAAACATGTTTGCTATTGCTTATTAAAGCATTTTCATAGTGGTTGCTTTAGAATCTAAATTCTTAATCATTTCCATATTGGTGTCTGTTGATTGCCTTTTCTCATTCAGATTGAAATATTCTTGTTTCTTGGTTTGAGGAGTGATTTTAATTGTATGTACATTTAGGGTGTTATTCTATAACAATATGGACTCTACTTAACCTTCTTTTTTACAGACAGTCAGCCTTTTAGGTGTGGTATGCAGATCTAAATGGAGCAGAAGTTCCCTCCTGGGCCCCATGGACACCATCCCAGCAAAAGCAGAACACAGACTCACACCACTTCATTATCTCCAGGTTATGATGGAAACACGCCTCCTCCAGCTGGGGCCAGAAGTCCAGCTCACCACTCAGCCCCACCAGCACCACCAGGAATGGGGGAATTCAGCAGAAACTCAGAGGGAGTTTTTCCCTTGGTATTTGGCTGCAGTGGGGTGGGTACTAGCTGCTGGGCTGCCCTTTTCTCAGACCTTCGGTTAGAGTGAGCAGGCTTTCTGTGGGGTTTTTTTCCTGGTTATGCCTGTTGATAGTTCCAGATTGCTGGCCACACAGACACAGGAACACCTGGACTATCACATACCAAGTATCCTAAAGTGAAAGTGAAAGTGAAGTCGCTCAGTCGTGTCCAACTCTGCGACCCCATGGACTGTAGCCTACCAGGCTCCTCCACCCATGAGGTTCTCCAGGAAAGAATACTGGAGTGGGTTGCCATTTCCTTCTTCAGAAGTGTCCTAAAGACCTTCTTAAAAAGCTGTCAGTAGAAGGAGGCAAAGTGGTATTCCTGTCAGTATTCCTGTAAAACACAGATGCGTCACTGATATTTTCAGTTTTTTTTCTTTTTTTAAACAGCTATATTGAGATATAGCTGTTTAACTAAGTATATATATAGCCATATATATATATATATATATATATATATACACATGTCACATGCCATAGAATTTGCTTACTTAAAGTATAAAATTTAATGCTTTTTATTCATAGAATTGTGCATTCCTCATCACAATCAATTTTAAAATACAGCTCACCCTTGTAGGGGAAGGACAGAGTGGGGTGAACAGAGAAAGTAGCATCAACATAGACATTACCATGTGTAAAATAGGTAGCTGGTGAGAGGTTGCGATGTAACACAGGGAGCCCAGCTAGGTGCTCTGTGATGACATAGAGAAGTGGGATGTGGGGAGAAGAGGGAGGCTCAAGAAGGAGGTGATGTTGTATAATATAATTATGGTTGATTTACGTTGTTGTATAGCAGAAACCAACACCACGTTGTAAAGCAATTATTCTCCAACTAAAAAATAAATGTAAAAAGAATATAGCTCACCCTTTATCAACATGGGTTTGAACTGCACAGGTCCACTTATATACAGATTTTTTTCAATAAACATACTGGAAAGATTTTTGTAGACTTGCAACAGTTTGAAAAACCCCACAAACAAACCATGTAGCCTAGAAATGCCAAAAGAAAAATGAAAGCATTCTGTATGTCATGAATGCATGAGATTTACATAAATATTAGTCTATTGTATCGTTTACTATCATAAAATATGCACAAACATATTATTAAAAGTTAAGATTTATCAAAACTTACATAAATACTTACCAAAAATGATACCATTTGCAGCCAAGAGAAATGTAAACAAATGTAAAGATGCAGAATTAAATCATAACTGCATAAAATTAACTGAAGTACATACTGTACTGGTATAACATTTTTATAGTCACCTTCTGTGGCTCTGGAGGGTGAGTTCAAGTGTTATGAGTATCCACTTGAAACTCCATGTGACACTAATCATCTCCACGTGAGATGTTAATCTCTCAAGTAAATTACATGCCACAGTAAAAAGTGATGCCTCACAGTTCTTGTGTATTTTTCATCACATTTAGTACAATACCATAAACCTTGAGTAACACCAAGAGACCTGTACAAAGTGCCACCAGTGATGCTGGAAGTGACCCGAAGAAACAGAGAAAAGTCATGATGTTATAAGAGAAAGCTGGATTGTTTGATATGGACCATTGACTGAGGTCTGCAGCTATAGTTACCACCATTTCAAGATAAATGAATCCAATATAAGAATCATTATAAAAAACAAAAGGAAATGTGTGAAGCCATCGCTATAGCTACACCAGCAGGCATTAAAACTTTCCACTTTTGGCAAAATATTTTTAAACCTCATATTAAAAATGCGGCTGTATGGGGGTATAGGATGGCTATAAGAAAGACAGATCTATGACTCCAGTATGACTGGAGGAAAAAAAGTCACTATGGGACTGTGCTGTGCTGTGCTTAGTCGCTCAGTCATGTCCAACTCTTTGAGATCCCATGAACTGTGTGGCCCGCCAGGCTCCTCTTTGCATGGGGATTCTCCAGGCAAGAATACTGGAATATGTTGCCATGCCCTCCTCCAGAGGATCTTCCCAACCCAGGGATCGAACCCAGGTGTCCTGCATTGCAGGCGGATTCTTCACCGTCTGAAGAATCCACCAGGAAGCCCTCATACAGGAAAACTTAAAGCAAAAAGAAAGCGAAGGATACAAAGCCAGAGATTTAATGCCAGCAAAGGGTGGTCTAATAATTTTAGAAAAGTGTTTGGTTTTTAAAATGTCAAGAAAACAAGAGAAGCAGCTTCTGCCAACCAAGAGGCACCTGACAAGTACCCAGAGGCCATGAAGAAGGTCATTGAGAAGAAAGGACATCTGCCTGAATGGGTTTTTAATGCAGACAATAGTGCCCTATTCTGGGGGTAGGGTAAGTGCCACAAAGGACATCTATCAGTAAGGAAGAGAAGTGGGCACCAGGATTTAAGGCAGGAAGTGATAGGCTAACTTGTTTTGTGCAAATGCAGTTGGATTTACAACCAGGACTGACCTTATCTGTAAAGCCACTGACCCCTCAAAACCTTCAAGGGAAAAGATAAGACACCAGCTACCAGTCTCTAGGTTGGAGAGCAAGAAGGCCTGGATAATGAGAGCACTTTTTCTGTACTGATTTCATCGACGCTTTGACCTTGAAGTCAGTAAGTACCTTGTCAGTAAGGGACTACCTTTTAAAAGTTCTTTTGATATTGGACAATGCTCCTGGCCACCCAGAAACCCAAAAGCTCAACACCAGTGGCATCAAAGTGGTCTGCTTGTATACATATACAGCATCTCTAATTCAGCCTCTATATCAGGGTGACACAAGGACCTTTAAGGCTCATTACAGTTCAGTTCAGTTCATTCAGTCGCTCAGTCGTGTCCGACTCTTTGCAACCCCATGAATCGCAGCACGCCAGGCCTCCCTGTTCATCACCATCTCTCGGATGATGTTATCCAGCCGTCTCATCCTCGGTCGTCCCCTTCTTTTCCTACCCCCAATCCCTCCCAGCATCAGAGTCTGGTCCAATGAGTTAACTCTTCACATGAGGTTGCCAAAGTACTGAAGTTTCAGCTTTAGCATCATTCCTTCCAAAGAAATCCCAGGGCTGATCTCCTTCAGAATGGACTGATTGGATCTCCTTGCAGTCCAAGGGACTCTCAAGAGTCTTCTCCAACTCCACAGTTCAAAAGCATCAATTCTTCAGCGCTCAGCCTTCTTCACAGTCCAGCTCTCACATCCATACATGACCACAGGAAAAACCATAGCCTTGACTAGACAGACCTTAGTCGGCAAAGTAATGTCTCTGCTTTTGAATATGCTATCTAAGTTGGTCATAACTTTTCTTCCAAGGAGTAAGCACCTTTTAATTTCATGGCTTCAGTCACCATCTGCAGTGATTTTGGAGCCCAAAAAAATAAAGTCTGACACTGTTTCCACTGTTTCCCCGTCTATTTCCCATGAAGTGATGGGACCAGATGCCATGATTTTAGTTTTCTGAATGTTGAGCTTTAAGCCAACTTTTT
>SJYC01105205.1:0-19829 GCA_006408675.1 Madoqua kirkii
GACACATCCACAACTGAGCATCATTTCTGCTTTGGCTCAGCCACTTCATTCTCTCTGTAGCTATTACTCATTGCCCTCCACTCTTCTCCAGCAGCATATAAGATATCTTCCAACCTGAGGGGAAGGACTCATCTTCTGGTTCCATATCTTTTTACCTTTTCATGCATTTCATGGAGTTCTACTGGCAAGAGGTCTAGAGTGGGTTGCCATTTCCTCATCCTGTGGAATGCATTTTATCAGAACTCTTAACTATGACCTGTCTGTTTTGGGTGGCCCTGCAGGGCATGGTTCATGGCTTCACTGAGGTACAGAAACCCCTTCACCATGACAAAGTTATGATCCATAAAGGGAACATTTATTCTAGAGAAACTGTAACTTTTGGTTACACACAGACTGTGTATGTGAATGTTCATAGCATCTGTATTCTCTGTAACCAAATACTGAAAAAACACTCATGTATCTTATAGTGGGTGAATGGTTAAACAATTGTGGTATATACATACCATGAAATAGTATTCAAAAACAGAAGGAAATAGCCATTAATATACACAGCTTAGATGAAACCCCAGGGAATTTATGCTGAGCTTAAAAATCCATTCCCATTCCCAAAAGGTTACATACTGCGATTTTATTTAAATAATATTCTTGAAATAAGATTATAAAGATGGGGACCAGATTACTATTTGACAGGGGTGAGGGTTGGGAGAGCCTGGGGGAGGTAAGTGTAGTTGTAAAAGGGCAACATAAAAGAATCCTTGAGGGAAATGATATTGTTCTTTATACTTTGACTGTGGTAATGAATATACAAACCTACAAGTGCAATAAAATTGCATAGGGCTAAATACACACGAGAGCATCCATACACACACACACACACACACACACACACACACACACACACGTGAAATGGGAGCTCTCAACAAGATTGGTGGGGATCTCAATGTCAGCATCCGGGCTGTGGTATTGTATTATAAATTTGCAACTATTGCTCATACATTGCTAGTGACAATGCAGAATGGTACAACTTTGGAAAGTACTACAGTGGTTTCTTACAAACTTAACCACATACTTATATGTCCTAGTAATTGCATTTCTAAGTATTTTCTTAAGATAAATGAGAATATAAATTTACACAAAGATGTAAATACAAATTTTTATGTCAACTCTATTTATAATAGCTAAAAAGTAGAAAAAATCCGTGTATCCATCAATCAGTGAATGGTAAACTTACTGTGGTGTATCTATACAATGAGATTCTCCTAACAACAACAGCCAAAAAAAAATGGAGTATGATACACACTACAATATGAATTAATCTCCAAATAATCATGCAGTGTGAAAGAAGCCATTCACAGAATAATACATGATATATTATTCCATTTATATGAAATTTTAGGGCAATGATACAGCAAATTATGGCAAAAGAAAGTAAATCAGAAATTGTCTTACGTGGCTAGAAGATGAAAGTGGAGACTAACTATAAGGAAACTTTATGTGGTGCTGGAGATTTGCTACATTATAACTGTGTCATGGTTCAACCATTGTATACAATTGTCAAAAATCATTAAATAGTACACTTTAAATTTATTAATATTCTTATATATTATATAACAGAAAAACATCTACTACTCCAAAGCCTTTGACTGTGTAGATCACAACAAACTGTGGAAAATTCTTAAAGAGATGGGAATATCAGACCACCTGACCTGCCTCTTGAGAAATCTACATGCATGTCAAGAAGCAACAGATAGAACTGTACATGGAATACAGACTGGTTCCAAATTGGGAAAAGAGTACATCAAGGCTGTATATTATCACTCTTATTTAAATTATATGCAGAGCACTTCATGCAAAATGCCAGGCTGGATGAAACACAAGTTGGAATCAAGATTGCAGGGAGAAGTATTAATAACCTAGATATGCAGATGACACCACTGATATGGCAGAAAGCAAAGATGAACTAAAATGCCTTCATTACACCCAGTACTATATGGAAAAGATTGTCAGGACTATGGAAGAGAACCCAGATAGAGAGAACATCAAGATAGCCTGGAAGGATTATATCACTGAAGATGCCATCCTTGTTACAGAGAAAACCGTAAAAGCCACCATGCTTTTTATTTTTTTAAACAATAAATCTTTATTGTTTGAGGCTCCAAACTTTATTTTGGGGGACTCCAAAATCACTGCAGGTGGTGACTGCAGCCATGAAATTAAAAGATGCTTGCTCCTTGGAAGAAAAGTTATGACCAACCTACACAGCATATTAAAAAGCAGAGACATTACCTTGCCAACAAAGGTCTGTCTAATCAAAGCTATGGTTTTTCCAGTAGTCATGCATGGATGTGAGAGTTGGACTATAAAGAAAGCTGAGCACTGAAGAACTGATGCTTTTGAACTGTGGTGTTAGAGAAGACTCTTGAGAGTCCCTTGGACTGCAAGGAGATCAAACCAGTCAATCATAAAGGAAATCAGTCCTGAATATTCATTGGAAGGGCTGATGCTGAAGCTGAAACTCCAATACTTTGGCCATCTCATGCAAAGAATTGACTCATTTGAAAAGACCCTGATACTGGTAAAGATTGAAGGTGGGAGGAGAAGGGAACAATAGAGGATGAGGTGGTTGGACAGCATCACTGACTCAATGGACATGAATTTGAGTAAGCTCTGGGAGTTGTTGATGGACAGGGAGGCCTGGCGTACTGCAGTCCACAGGGTCACAAAGAGTCGGACACGACTGAGCAACTGAACTGAACTGAAGCAATAAATCAGCTTTGGTTTCTAAATTTCATCCTCCTCTTCTATAAAAGTGGCATGTGCATGCATGCCCAGTCCCTTCAGCTGTGTCCTTTGCGACCGCATGGACTGTTGCACACAGGCTCCTCTGTCCATGGGAGTCTCCAGACAAGAATACTGGAGAGGGTTACCATGCCCTCCTCCAAGGGATCTTCCCCACAAAGGGATCAAACCTGCGTCTCTTGTGTATCCTGCACTGAAGGCAGATTCTTACTGCTGAGCCACCAGGGAAGCCCTATAAAACTGGCACCATATCTAGCTTTCAGAATTCTTGTGAAGATAAATAAATACAAGGCACCTAAGATAGCATCTAGTACACAACTGAAGACCAGTTCATGTTATTTTTTATAATGGGAGAAAATCAACTTTATTTTAAATTTATGAATAAATAAATGCATAGTAAATATGTATGCTACCTGGCAATGGTTCCTATGGTCATCTCCTATCTGTGAATTCAATTAATGTCTCCTGAGAGCCAGCTATACACCAGGTACTACTCTTGCCACCCATACTGGTTGCTGGATAAATGTTCTGACACTCCTGGATGCTGAGAAGAGAATGTTTGAAGACAGGAAGGTTCAGATGAGCAGGTACATTGCAACCAGAGCTCTGGGGAAGGGAGAGAGAAATGTGAAAACACCTGAGTAGGGAGATGGGACATTTTGAATCTGGTACCTAAGATGCTGGCACCATCCTCAGGGGATACTTGAATTAGAACCTAATCACAATTAGCCCTGGAGACCTTGGAGACTTCTTCCACCTCTACATCTAATCCTTGACCCACTGAGCCACAGATGACCAGACCCAGTGTTATGGGGTAGAAGTCAGGCTGACATCTAGCTGAGAGCCACTGAACTCATTTGCTAGGGCTGCCATAACAAATACCATAGACCAGGGGGTGCTTACACAACAGAAATTTATTCCTCACAGTTCTGGAGGCTGGAGATCCAAAGTCAAAGCGGTGGCAGGTTTGGTTTCCCTTGAGGCCTCTCTGCTTGGCTTGAAGAAGGCCACCTTCTCACTGTGTCCTCATGTGATCTTTCCTATGTGCATTCACCCCAGTGTCTCTTCATGTGTCCAAATTTCCTCTTCTTATACAAACATCACTCAGGTTAGACTAGAGCCCAGCCACAGGACTTCAGTTAACCATAGTTACATCTTTAAAGGCTCAGTCTCCAAATATAGTCACATTCTGAGCTATTGTGGATTAGAATTTCAACATATAAATTTGGAGGGAACACAGTTCAGCCTATAACAGCCACCAAGAAAGCCTGTCTTCCAATAGGATCTCATATAACAAGAAGTCTAGAAGCAGTTGTTCAAGACTGGTACTCAAAAGTGTGAGCAAGGACTCTGTTCCTCCTGTCTTCCCACCCTCCTGCCCTAATTTAGTTTTCAGCCTCAAAGCCACACTTTCACTCCAAGCAGGAAGCTGCAGAAGGCAAAGGGCCAAAGGGTATGCTAGTTACACCATGCCCCTTTTAACACTTTCCTCCACTCCAACCTTCATG
Organism: Madoqua kirkii; assembly: GCA_006408675.1. Classification (NCBI taxonomy): domain Eukaryota; kingdom Metazoa; phylum Chordata; class Mammalia; order Artiodactyla; family Bovidae; genus Madoqua; species Madoqua kirkii. Next base: position 4,308 of record SJYC01105205.1, read on the forward strand.
GCCAGGATGACGTCACATGGTCAGCTCTAGCTGCAAGGGAGTCTTGGGAGATAAGCGGAGTTTCACTGGGCTTATGGTTTCTGTGATAACCCCAGACTCTATTGGTAAAGGAGAAAAGAGAATGCTATTGAGTAAGAATGAGCAGTGCCTTCCACAAGTAAAGCAGTGAAGATGCTATCTTTCTATTGGTGGGCACTAGAAGTCCTTGAGGAGAGTGTGCTGGGCTGCTGGCAAAACATTGAGATAATTATTTTGGGAGGAAGCCAACCCCACACTCTGGTGTCAGTTAACATCTAGCTGTTAGAAGAAGGGGAAGCTGTGCCCTGTAATCAGGAGGAAGTACTTGGAGCTTCCAGAGGCCGACAGGGATGGAGGAATGCAACCAGAAATAGACTTGGGGGAGCAAGAAAGCATAAGAAAAGTTAGTGAGATTGGAAAATCAGGGGGAAAGATGGACAACTGAAAATTTAAAGAAAAGCCTGGTAGTAGAAGGGCCAAGATGGGACTGAAATTAAGCAGGACTCTGTGGGGCTCCCAGATGCAAATCCTTTCTGTGTCTTCTGTTTCTTATTTGTAGGAAATAGATTTTATTCAGCCTCTTTGACCTTCCCAGAGTTCCAAAGGGCAGACTCAAGCAGTTTCCAATCAGAGAAGGAAGGAGATGCTGAGACAAGGTAGTCTTGGGGCACCATCCTGGTTCCTCAAGGAATATACATAACAACCTATCTTTGAGTTCTGCAAGAACTAAGGCCCCCACCAAGGTGGAGGATGGAATGATGGTGATGATCCTCCTGATTTCAATCAACTAAAGCTTGGACTCTGTTGACCTTGGCCCCAGTTCTATGTTGAATTCTCCTCTGCTCAAGCCCGCTTCCTGAATATGCAGGTACCCTTAACTTAAAAATGTTCGGGGAGAAACTGCTTTGAGGAAGATCCCTGGTGTTCTCCTTGCTTTCCACAAGTAATGAATCCTTCCTTCTCCCGAGCTTTGGTTTGGTTGTGTCTATTGGCTCGACACTTACCAAGAGGCCAACCCAGTTTTCAGGTAACAAGTTTGGCAACTCTGGCAGGATATCTCTCTCCTAACCCCCTGGGACAACAAAATACCCAGAGAGTAAGCAATGTCTGTGGACAGTGAAAAGTAAACCCCTCCTCCTCCCCCTCCTGAATCTTTGGCAAAGCCTACTTTGTTCATTTAACTGGAATGAGGCACTCTGGAAAGGCATGGATTTTCAGTCAGAATCAGCTGTGGCTCCACAGAGACTACCCACAGTTTCCTGCTTAGTGCAGGAAATTAAGAGTTTCTGGGAATCCAAAGAATTGAGGAGCATACATTGGGCTTTCCTAGACCTGGGGCTGATAAAGGCCTGAACCAAGGGGTCTGAGGGCCCTAGCCATTGTCCAGGTCTCAGAAGGGAAAGATAGTGGCTGGAAAAGATATGACATCTTTCTGAGATCTTTCTTCCACTGACATCTGAGCTGGGTAAAAGGAAGCCACCAGCTATGGCGAGATGGCTCCAAATCTCTCCTCTCCAAGTCACCTCGGTTTGTCCTGGGCTGCGAGGGAATCTTTGAAGAGTCTGCTCTCAGTCAACTTACCTGGAACAAAGTGGTTGTACTAACCCTCCCCTCCAGTACACATGCCCCATCTCCCTCCTGTGCTCTGTAATTTATGTAGTATTGATCATCATCTGGCACACTATCTATCTTACATATGTATTTGTTTACTGTTTCAATTCAAATAGAAGCTGTGCAATGGCAGGATTTTGCTTGTTTCCTTCCCTCCCATATTCCTAGTTCTTTGCACACAGTAGCTGTTCAGTTAACATATCACATGAATCAGTCACATTAATTTTCTAGACAAGTCTAGAAGATTAGACAGATTAGCTGAAATTAATGAAGTCAGCCCCTAAGGCATTAGCCTTTTAACTTATAGATATCCAGAAGTTTAGAGTAACTTAAATACTCAAATTAATTGTCTTTAAGTGAGGGGATCTTAAACAAATTGATTGCTGTGGGAGATAATTTGAAAGCAGACAGAGCTTCCTGCCCCACCTCCAGACACCACAAGAAATCAGCAACTTGCTCCCCAGAGGCAACTCCCATGGCAGAGATGCGTGGGCAGCTGAGTAGGTCCCAGGCCACTATTCCTTCCAGGGATCAAGTGCCCCCTCCACAGACCTGAGCCTACAGCCAGCCAGCCTCCACCTTGTGAGTTCTAAGACATCATTCTGGGGGAGTTTATGGCGTTATTAATTGGAAATATGCAGGGTGCTGCGGCCAGCAGCTCGCCCCTTTATTAATGGCAGTTATTCACAGCCTGGGAGTCAAAGGCTTTTCTGCTCAGGTACTCATTAAAACTGGCCCCATAAAGAATAGGAGAAGGGCAATAAATCAACCCTGGATGCAGCCACCTCGTCTCCCTGGGGCTGGGGGCTGTCACACCGGAAAGTGGGGTGACAACCAAAGAAGTAACCCCAGATCCTGCTGACTGAGTAGTGAACTGGACAGGCCACTCCCTCGCCCACCACCTCAGTGCCGCCCTGCCCCACCCCATTCCTGAGGAGGGAGGCCCGAGACCGGTCCCGTCACTTTGAGACTCTCCAGCAACTAAGGGGTGAAAAAAGACAGAAGGAGATCACACCACCCCAGAAACCCTGCCTGCCACCTACCCTGCTCTTCCCACAAGTCCTGGGAATCCCTGGAGTAAGAATGCCTTGGATCATTAGGGAGACAGGTGAATACTGACGCAATACCCACTTCTGCGGGAAAGTGTGGGCCAGTCCTTTGACTTGTCTCACAGCTATGGAAATGAATAACATCTATGTGGGATTTGCGGTTGACAAAAATGTGTTGTCATTGCTTTTTAAGTTTTCCATCCCACTTCACACTCCATATACCTTTAGTCACAAATCTTTGTGTCATGATAATAATGTTTATCATTATTATTATTATTACTGTGACTACTATTAGGAGAAGAGATTTCATTACTTTGCAGAAGCTTCAAGCAAGATTACTTAAAGAATTTATCCAAGAAGGTATAAATGTTTCCAAATGATAGCTGGTCATGACTTTCAGTTATCAATGGCTGCAGAACAAATGGCCCCATTTTAAAAATTTTATTTTATGGAAGTATAGTTGATTTACGGTGTAATTTCTGCTGTACAGCAAAGTGACTCAATTATATATATATATATATATATATATATATATATACACATACACACACATATGTATATGTATATATAGGCATGCCCAGTCATGTCTGACTCTTTGCAACCCCATGGACTGTAGCCTGCCAGGCTCCTCTGTCCATGGGGTTCTCCAGGCAAGAATACTGGAGTGGGTTACCATGCCCTCCTATAGGGGATCCTTCCAATTCAGGAGTCAAACCCAAGTCTCCAGCATCTCCTGCGTTGCAGGCAGATTCTTTACTGCTGAGCTACCAGCAAAGCCCCCACCCCACCCCCACCAATACACACACATATATATTCTTTTTTGTATCTTTTTCCATTATGGTTTATCACAAAATGTTGAATGCAGTTCCCTGTGCTATACAACAGGACCTTGGTTACCCATCCTGTATGTAATAGTTTGCATCTGCTAACACTGAGCTCCCAGTCCATCCCTCCCCAACCCTTCCTTCCCCTTGGCAACCATAAGTCTGTTCTCTGTGTCTGTCTGTTTCTGTTTCATAGATGAGTTCATCTATGCCACATTTTGGATTTCATATATAAGTGATATATACAGTATTTGTCTTTGTCTGACTTACTTCACTAAGTACGATCATCTGTTGGTCCATCCATGTTGCTGCAAATGGTATTATTTCACTCATTTTCTATGACTTCAAACTATCCTAGTTTGCTTACTTAAAACAACAATTTGTTATTTCTTGTGATCTTGTGGGTTCCCTGGGCTCAGCTTCTTGAGAAGCTTCTTAAGATCCACAACTGGATCTTAAGATGACCTACACAAAAGCTGCAAGGCCTCTAAAGATCTCGGCCAAGGAGTCCCACTGTGTCCCACCTACTACATTCCGTTGATCAAAGCCACAGGGCCAGCCCAGACGCAAGGGAAAAGGAAGCAGACTTCCCCCTTGAAGGGAGACATGGCCATCTTGTTGCTGCCATACTGGCTGTCCATCTGCCACAGCCCCATACCCTTTGACAAAGGAGACCCACTTTCTCCCTGCGCCACTGTGTGCTCATCACCTCACCTATGTCAGCCTCCACTTTCTTGCTGGTAAAGTGGAAATATTGGGGTCTGCCTGACCAAAGGGAGCTGGGTTAGAGTGTAGCCTTTTAAAATTCCCTTCCAAAGGTGAGGTCTGTGGCTTCCACTGCCTCACAAATGCTTTCAATCAAAAATGTTTTGGAGGGAATCCCCTGGTGGTCCAGTGGCTAAGACTCAGCACTTTCACTGCCAGGGCCCAGGTTCAACCCCTGGTCAGGGAACTAAGGTCCCACAAGCTGCATGATGCAGCCAAAAAAATTTTTTAGATGGACATCTGTCTCCCCTCCACCACCAAGTCGCAAATTTTAACCTATATTTAGTGATCTTTTACTTCTGCAATGAGGTCAGAACCAAGAGACTTGGCTGAATTTGTTCCTAACACTTCTTTTGACCCATCTTTTTCTACCAGATGGAAAGGAAAATAAGGGTCAAAAGTCAAATATGAGGCACCTTTCTCAGTATATCCCTAGGAAAGCCCAAGACTGACAAGTGAAAGGGGAATTACATCATACCTGAGGAAGAGATATGAGCACTAGGTTATTGAACCCAAATGGACACAAGTTACAGGAGGAGGCGAGGAAATGAGTGACCCACACAGATGATAAGAAGAAGGTCATTCCTTGCAAAGGGTCCTTTACTGGCCCATGTGTGCAACAAAAACAAAAAATCTTTGTTTTCAAAAAAGGAAAAATTTTAAAGAGTTTTAAACACAAATTCTTTTATACAAACTCCAAATATTGTTAAATAAACTTATTCATGTAGCCAACCAAAAGCTCCCTGAAAATTTCAATGTACTCACGTAAATCACTTGTCTCATGCACCTCTGTGCCACTGCTTGTTTTTTTTTTCTTTTATCTTCACATAAAATGTCATCAAAGCACAAAATAAATTTGATTTGTAGGTACAGCGTGTCTCACACCCATAACCCGTAGCTGTCTGTATGCCGGCATCTCGTCCCGGGCTCTGAATATATATCCACAATACCTGGAAGAGCTCATTAGCGCAGGATCCCATGAACTCAACAGAAGAATGAGTTATGAGCAGTTGAACCTTCACCATCACACAGAACTGTGTTCTGAGCATCAGTGTATACAAACTAACTACATGACAGGACCTTGGAATTAATGTTCAGGCTTTTCACGTGAGGAACCAGTGCAAACACAAAACTGAGCCTCTCCTCCTGCCCTTTTACCGAGTCGTTGACACAAGGAAGCAGCTTCCTTTTGATCGGACCCTTATTGTTTCTGGCTGGAAATTCACAGAAAATCTCTGCCAAGGTTGTAATATAAAATGTCAATTACATACCAAATATTCTATTTGTAATCATGTTAAGGGTTGTCTGTACCAGTCTCTCCTTCTGTCAGTTGTTATGTGGCCCTGAGAAAGCTCTTCTGGAGCTTCTTCACCACTTCGTGTTTGGTCCACATTCAATTCACTTGAGGGCATCTTGGAAGGAGTTGCTGGGCCCTCAGGGGCCACATAGCCACTGGCCCATGGGCAACGCAAGTGTTAAAGTCCTAAGCACGAGCAGCACTAGAGCTGGCTGAGGCTCTGTGGTCGCTAGTCCCCCGGCTCTTATTGAATGAATGAGGAAACAAGACTCGGGGAAGTCATGCATTCTATTTACATGAGTGGCAAAGAATAAAACTGAATCCCCTATAAAGAAGTGGAGGGGGTGTATAATGGAATACTACTCTACCATAAGAGTGAAATAGTGCCATCTGCAGCAACATAGATGGACTTAGAGGTTATTATACTCTGTAAGAAAGACACACACCATTTATCACCGATTACATGTGGAATCTAAAACATAACATAAATGAACATACCTGCCAAACAGAAAGAGACTCACAGACATAGAGAACAGAAGTCTGGTTGCCAAGGCAGAGAAGAGATGGATTAAGAGTTTGGGGTTAGCAGATGTAAACTATTATATAGAGAATGAATAAAAACAAGGTCATACTGGATAACACAGGTAACTGTATTCAATATCTTGTGATAAACCTTAATGGAAAAGAATATGAAAAAAAAAATTTAACCGAATCACCTTTCCATACAGCAGAAAATAACACAATATTATAAATCAATAAAATAAACTTTATAAGTACCAAAACATTAAAAAAAAAAGAAAACATCATGAACCTCGTGAATCCTCAGCAATTCAAATGGGACAGACTTTGGGTATTAGACTCACCACAGAGATTCAGCAGGGAGTGGAGATCTTCCAATTCTGTTACCCCTCTCAGGCCCAAGCCTCCCTCTGTCCCTACCTTCTGAATGTCCTTTTGCAGCCCTCCCTGGGCACAGCTGACACATGTCTTGTGTAAGTGTCCACAGGCAGGGCCAGCTTCCTGAGGGTGTGACCAGAGTGTAAAGGGCCCATGCCGGATTACTTTAAGATTTTTTTTTATGTGGACCATCTTAAAAGTCTTTATTGAATTTGTTACAATATTGCTACTGTTTTATGTTTTGGTTTTTTGGCCACAAGGCGTATGGGATCCTAGCTCCCTAATGAGGGATCGAACCCACACCCCCTGCATTGGAAGGCAAAGACTTAACCACTGGACCACCAGGGAAGTCCCTTTGCCTCCAGCCTCCATGCTTGGTTTAATGTTCTAACACCATCATCTTGAAAGCCTTAGTCATTTTGGATCCTGGAAACCCATTTTCATTTTGCTCTGGGCCCTGTAAATCATATAGCCAGTCCTGTCCACAGTTCATACAATAAAATAGTCACCTTCAACTAGATAGCAAGGAATACAAAGCTTAAAACTCTCCCTCACATCTTGAGTGTGGGCAGAACACAGACTGATTCCAGAGCAACAGGGACCTCCCCCATAGCTCTCTCCCAGTGGGGACAGAGCAAAGGGATCAGTAAGAATCACTGCTCAAAAGTGAATCAGATATATGTCAGGAAAGCTGGGGAATCAGTGCCCTAAATCAATGGGGATCAAGACTATTTTTATGAAGATGTAGCAGATTATACCATGAAAAAAATCCCAGGTGGTCAAAAAGTACAAACTTCCAGTTGTAAAATAAATCCTGGGGATGTAACATAAAGCCTGGTGATGATAGTTAACAATACTCTATTGTATATTTGAAAGTTGCCAAAAGAGTTGATCATACAAGTTCTCATCACAAGAAAAAACAAATGTAACTATGTGTGGTGATAGGTATTAGCTAAACTTATTATAACAATCATTTTGGAATATATATACATATTAGAGCATTATGTTGTATGCCCAAAAGTAATACAATGTTATACATCAATTATATCTCAATTTTTTTAAATCTCAAAATTTAAAAAAAAAAATCATTGCTGAGAAGCCCCTATCCCTGTGCTGGGAACTCAGGAAAACAACTCTCGTTCCTGACTCCCAACCACCTATCTGCAGCTGATGCAACCTTGGGCTAACTAACTAACCTCTTTGAGGCCCTATTCTTTCTTCTCTCCAATTATAAAAGCAATAAATGCACATTATAGAAAAATTGAAAAGTGCAGAAAAACAAAAAGAGCACCTCTAACCTTATTATCTAAGTACCAGCGTTGTTAACACACTTGCCAATCTTCTTTCTCTAAGTTTCACTCTTTCAGATATGTAAGAATGGCCCACCTTCTTCCCCTTCCCCCAAAAAGAATTTGGGTAACCTGGGGGAGTGTCTACTGCTGGTGGCCTAGGAAGTAGATTGAAAGGGTGGAGAAATAGTATATGACCTCAGGGGTGGTGAGAGAAGCTGGGTGTTGTCCAGACACCAAGGCTCTTGGGAGGGCTGCTCTCTCTGGATCGAGAAGGGGCCCCAGAGAAGGACCTAGACAGGCCGCCCAGCCTGTGCAGATGCTCTCCACCCTAAGAGCATCCTGCTCACTGGTTGCTACCCTGCCGGGGTCCAGCCCCAGTGGATCCAGGGTAATTCGAAGGTGGGGGCGAAGTAGGCGTCCTAGAAAAAACTATCTAATTACAGATAGAGAGGGACTAGGAATTTAGCAGAGAAAAAGAGGCCAAATAACTTGGTTAACACAGGGTACCAATCACCACCTACATAGGCCACAGGCGTCTTCCCATTCTCCCGAAGGAGAGGAGGTACTGAGCCCCCGATCTTAGAAGCCCAGGCAAAATTAGTAGGCTTGGTGGGTCCTATGCACCAGATGGGAATTCGGCCAGAAAATAGTAGGAGAGAGAGAAGGGGGCCGAATAACTTGGTTTACATGGGGTACCAATAAAATTCCGGACAAGGAATTTGCAACCATCTGCGTTGGGCCACCGGTGCCACGTGTAGGCTTGAAAACTGGAGCAAATAAGCAGACATGGAGGGCACCCACTCTCCAGATGGGAATTCAGCCAGAAAATTGGGGAGCAGAAAGGAACGACATGAGGGAATCAGTCTTTCCAGAACTGATCCAATTTCTTTATTTTTCAGGTTTGTTTATATACCTTTTGTTACACATAGGGATGAATACAGAGTCACACAGGGGTCAGCAGAGATGACCCTTGTCACAATCAGGTGTTTCATATAAAATTATACAAAGGTCTTATGAGTTTTTACATCATCTTCTGACCATGAGGTCTGCCGACATTTTATGGCCCTTTCTGATACCGGTCAGTTAACCAGAAAACTTATTTTTCCAGGAGTGATTTTTTCAGGCACCGCCTTCCAAATAAAGTTGCATTCCTATAGGGTGAGGGTGTAGTGAGTTACAATCAAGAAAGGAATTTACTTAACCTAAGGTTTAACATGATTAGTCTTAAAGGTTAATACTTACTTCTGTTACATGCTTAAAGGTTAATATTTATTTCTCCTATATGCTAGTTATATTCATTATAAGGGCAGGGAATATGAAGATTTAGCAGCAAACATCAGCCCAACAAATGAAAACTCTTCACCAATGTTCCCTTTACAATCTATTTAGTCTTAAGATAGTGATAAGATTACAGTTTTGCATAGCAAGGACACAGTGATTTATAACAAAGTACAGTGGTCTATAACAAAAGAGAAAATTCATTAACTCAAAAAGTCTAATATTGCTAACATCAAAAACTACTATATTTCCTTTTCTATATTCCAAATACATTGATTAATATATTCCCAGGTGCCTAAGGATATGAGGACCTGGTGGCAATCAACTGAGAAAAGCCCTATGCTAATACTCCAAACTCTCTGTGCTGTTTATGGCCGAGAGGTTGTCACACAAGCTAGTCTGTCAGCAGAGAGGTTTAACCTGAGACATCCTTGTCACACTCAAGGCAGGGAATTAGCAGTAATTATTGGCATGACAAGTGAAAAAACCCTTCACCAATATAATTCCTAATCAACCCACTAATACTATACTAATAATCTTCTAACTTCTGAAAAGAGTCTGTATTTAGAAAGTTTTAGAGCATCCCATGCCTCTCACAGCTGGGAGGCTGTAAACAATCACATGTGGCCGGACGAATCTGATCAGGCAGGCTAGAGAACCTTCAGAATTTGTAAGCTGAAACACTCTTATCACACCCAGGAATTTTTATTAACTGGGGCTGCAAGTTAACTCCTTCTCCAAGAGAAATGGTTATGGGGGAGAGCTCCCTGTAAAGTACTCTGGTTTGGGGTAGATGCTCAGGAACAGGGGATTTCCTGAGGCTTGATCACGTCTTTGCGTATGCCAAAGCCCCCTTCCTCATGACCTTTGCCAAGGGCGGAGTTCCTCACGCTGGCCCCCAACACTACCCCAACTCAGATGACCAGGAAGTGGAATGAAAACAGGGAAGGAGAAATCTTCTGTTGTGGGAAAGACTGTCGGAGGTAAGCAAACATGGGCTGGCAGGTCAATCTTCAAACCACAGCCCTCCTAGATGAATAGAAAAGACAGCCATTTCTGAGGCCAGCATCTTTCCAGGATCAGAGGTCCTTCCATGAGGCTGGTGGGGGATGAGTTGGGAGATAGGAGGAAGTCGCTTCAGGTCAGTCTCCAACTGACCCTGCAGGCTGATGGCATCTGGGAAATACCTGCAACATTAAGAGTAGATCAGAGTGTATGTAATGGTCTATCCTGTTTCTTCATGCAAACTTATACGATAAATTATTTTCCACTTCATTATTAATCCTCATAAACTTTATAATTTTCCATTCTGTGGATATACCACAATCTATTTGACAATGCAGTGAACATCTTAGTAATTAAAGATTTTCCACATTTAGAATTATTTCCTTAGGCTATAATTCCAGGGGAAAAAATTACATGAAAAGTATTGTACTTTTTAAGTCACTCAATATACCAATTTCCAAATGACCCCAATTTGCAATTCATCGTTTTGGCTGAAAACTCTGTACAAAGGAGAAAATATGAATATAAGATGTCTGCCCTCTCTTGGCTATGCAGTGTCCAAAGCTGCTTGCCACCCAGGCTGTTGGCACATGGTCATCTTGGCTACAATTTCTGCACCCACATTCTTTTATTTGTATTAATTTTCCAAACCTAGTTCTTTTCTGAGTCCAAGCTTGACTTCTCAGTCAATTCTGAGTGTTACTCAGTGGCCTTCCAAGGAATACCTTTTCTGCTCAGGTTAGCCGGTGTCTAGTCCTTTCCAAGAAAGTGTCTAGGCACTTTCCAAGAAAGTGCCCTGACTAAATAAACCACCTCTAGCAGACCTGCACTGGTGCCCACCTTGTGAGCCCTCAAGACAAAACAACTTGCTCAGGGAGACAAATATAACCCCAGGGTAGTTGTAAGAAGGTAGACGGAGACCAATGGACGTGTCCCATCACCTTCCCCTCAACCTCTATCCCTCCGAGAGGGAATCCAGGATGATTATCGCTCCACTGGCAGCCAGGAGTTTGTCTTGCTGAGTGGCCCCCACCAGCAGGGATCTCAAGGAGGCTTGGGAAGTGGAGGAAGAAAATAGAGAAGAGACCTGGCCAAAGACAGGGTCCAGCAGAGAGGGTGCAGGAGAGAGATGCTGGATCTGGAAATCAATTACATCATGCTGAGTGGAGTGTCATATAACCCCAAACCATCCTCCCCTTAAAGTCCTCTCTAAAACTCTAAGAAGTTTCTACCTCTCAGGGTCCTCTCTGCGACTAGCACCTTGAAACTGAGCCCTTATTGTTATTTATGCAGAGTTATTTATTTAAGTCATCATCCAGCTCCTCTGCCTCCCAGGCCGGGCCTTGTGGCCTCCATGCTCCCAGGATATAAAACCACATTCAGTTGTCTTTTCAAGTAAAAAGACCACCTGCTCCTCAGGAGCCACAGTGTCCCTTCACAAAGGCTGAAACAGCTGGGGAACTGCTCCTGCAGATCCAGAACATGGGGAAGTAGGGACTGGCATCATCTCTGTAACTAACAGGGGGACAGGAAGGGCAGGTCCTACTGGCCTGTAGTGCCCCCACTGCTGACCCACACAGTGCTGTGTGTTACCCCACAGGGTTAGCTTGATTTCTTTGAATTAGCTGCCAATTTTTTTTAAGTTCTCTCTCTCTCTTTTTTAACTAAAATATAGTTGATTTATTGCTGTTGTTTAGCCTCTAAATCATGTCCAACTCTTGCGACCCCACGGACTGTAGCCTACCAGGCTATTCTGTCCATCAGATTTCCCAGGCAAGAACATTGGAGTGTGTTGCCATTTCTTTCTCCAGGGAGTCTTCCCAACCCTGGTGGCTCAGCAGTAAGAATCTGCCTGCCCAGCAGGAAACATGGGTTCAATCCCTGGTCAGGGAAGGATCAATATATGTATACTATATACATTATATATTTTTAAAAATTTTTTAGACTTTTTATTTTGTATTGTGTCATAGCTGTTAATATTGTGATAGTTTCAGGTGAACAGAGAAGGAACTCAGCCATGCATATACATGTATCCATTCTCCCCCAGACGCCCCTCCCAACCAGGCTGCTACATAACATTGAGCAGAGTTCTATATTCTATACACTAGGACCTTGTCGGTTATCCATTTTAAATATAGCAGTGTATACATGTCCAGTCCAAACTCCCTAACTATTCTTTCCCCCATTCTTCCTCCTACCCTGCAACAGTAAGATTGTTCTCTAAGTCTGTGAGTCTCTTTCTGTTTTGTAAGTAATTTCACTCGTATCACTTCTTTTTAAATCCTGCATGTAAGGGATGTCATATTTTTCCTTCTCTGCCTTACTTCACTCAGTGTGACATTCTCTAAGTCCATCCATGTTGCCACAAATGGCATTATTTCATTCTTTTTAATGGCTTAGTAATATTCCATTGTGTGTATGGAGCACGTTTTCTTTATCCATTCCTCTGTCTATGGACATTTAGGTTGCTTCCATGTCTTGGCTATTCTAAACAGTGCTTCAGTGAATACTGGGGTGCATATAGTCTCTCAAATAATGTTTTTCTCCAGATATATGCATAGCAGTGGGATTGCGGGGTCATATGGTACTTCTATTTTTAGTTTTTTAAGGACCCTCCATACTGTTCTCCATAGTGGCTACACCAATTTACATCCCCGCCAACAACAGTGTAGGAGGGTTCCCTTCTCTCCACACTCTCTCCAGCATTTATTGTTTGTGAATTTTTTTGATGATAGTCATTCTGGCTGATGCGAGGTGATATTTCATTGTAGTTTTTATTACTTTATACATATATATACACACACACACACATATTCTTTTTCATATTTTTTCACAGGATATTGAGTATAGCTTCCTGTGTTGTACGCTTAAGACCTTATTGCTTATTCATTCTATATATAATAGTTTGCATCTGCTTATCCCAAACTTGCAATCTTTCCCTCCGCCACCCCACACCCCCGCCTTGTGATCGCCAATATTTAAATTTTGGCTGCTGCTCTCAAGAATCAGGAGACCTGGAAGCTCTGGGCCCACCTGTCTACAGCAACATAGGCCCCCCAGAGACAGAGTGTGTGCACTGCAGCAGCCCGCAGATCCGTTCTCTCCTGTCTTTCCCAGGACAGAGGGCCTGGGCCATCCCCCACTAACCTGCACGGGAGCTGAGGCTGAATGGAAGGCAGACCCAGCGGAGGAACTACACAAGGGCAGCCTCTTTCTGCTGTCACCTCCGTGGTCCACTTTTTTCACTTACCCGTCATCACGAAAGCAGTTAGCAACAAAGGAAAGCAACAGAACAGCAATCAGCTACCTTCCGATGGGAAATCTAACTATGACCAGAGGCTGAAGCACTGGGAAGCCAAACCTTGTTCGAACATCCTCTTACCTAACAGTGACAAACAGAGGTTCCCATAGCAACTGGAGCTCTGGACTCAGTGGTGAGTTTTCTCTGCCTGATGCTAACTACTGTGTTCAGAAAGCAGGAAAAAGACAAAGACAGTTGAGCAAAGTTCCACAAGCAGAAAAACTGCTTTTTCATGAGCTCTCTTCTGTAGTCAATTTCCCACTGATCAGAGTGGACAGCTGCTTCTGAATCATGACCTCTAAATCTGGGAGTAGGGAGGGCTCTCTGATCCCCAAACACGGGTCACTTTCTCTTCCTCCCTCGTGTTTTGCAACAGCCCTCCCTACACTGTCTAGTGTAGCCCCCACACCGTAAGCAATCACTCAGTTGATGAGCGCTTAATTGAGCATCTACTATGTGAACAGAACAAATGTGGTCCCTTTTGCAGGCAAATCACAAGAGCGGTGATGGCCACTCTGAGGGGAAAATGCTGGTGGCTATGAGTGAGCTTCATTCACAATGAAAGAGGCTGAAATTCTCTGTGAGGAAGGACCATTTACCTTGAAACCAGAGGACAAACAGGAGGAAGCTGGGCTGTGAGCTTTCCCAAAAGCAGAGCAAGTAGAAGGGCACCAGGGTGCACAAAACGTAGGCTGCTGGGGGGAAGCTCAGTAAACAAGGGGCACAGTAGCCAAGCTGAAGCTGGGGACAGAGTGGCGGGGCTGGCCTGTACGGGGACTTAGAGCCTCAGCAATTATTTTAAGTGCAATGGAAATCAGTTCAGGATTTCTAACAGAGCTTCTGTATGAAGATTAGAAAAGAGATCATGACAGGGCGGTTTAAGTAGTGTCAGGCAAGGTGGAGAAAAGGAAGTGATTTGAGATAATGTTTTATAGACTTGACAAGCCTCTGTGATAGGGACAGGAGGCCAGGGAAGAGCATTCAAACTGACTCCTAGAAATTAATTTTTCTAAGGTTGGAAAACGGCTCTTAAATATATGGAAAGATGTTCAACCAGGCTCACAATAAAGGAAATATAAATTAAAACCACAAGGAGATTCTTTCCATGTCTGGGCAATTGTAAATAATGCCTCTATGAACATAGGGGTGCATGTATCCTTTTGAATTATAATTTGTCCAGGTATATTCCCAGAAGTGAAATTGTTGGGCATATGGGAATTCTAGTTTTAGTTTTTTGAGGAAACTCCATACTTTTTTCTATAGCAGCTGCACCAATTTACATTCCCACCAATAGTGTACAAAGGTTCCCCTTTCTCCACATCCTTGCCAACATTTATTATTTGTAGACTTATTGAACCTAGGGCCCATCAACAGATGAATGGATAAAGAGGATGTGGTACATATATACAATGGAACACTACTCAGCCATAAGAAGAATGAAATTTTGCAATTTGCAGCAACATGGATGGACTCAAAGGGTATTATGCTAAGTGAAATAAGTCAGAGAGAGAAAGATAAACATTGTATGATATCACTTACATATGGAATCCAAAAAATACAACAAAATAGTGAATATAACAAAGAAGAAGCAGACTCAGAGATACAGAGAACAAACTCAGTTCAGTTCAGTCACTCAGTTGTGTCCGACTCTTTGCGACCCCATGAATTGCAGCGCGCCAGGCCTCCCTGTCCATCACAAACTCCTGGAGTTCACTCAAACTCATGTCCATCAAGTTTGCGATGCCATTCAGTCATCTAATCTTCTGTTGTCTGCTTCTCCTCCCG
Organism: Madoqua kirkii; assembly: GCA_006408675.1. Lineage (NCBI taxonomy): Eukaryota > Metazoa > Chordata > Mammalia > Artiodactyla > Bovidae > Madoqua > Madoqua kirkii. The sequence goes on from SJYC01105205.1 coordinate 19,430, forward strand.
CCTCCAATCCTTCCCAGCATCAGAATCTTTTCCAATGAGTCAACTATTCACATGAGGTGGCCAAAGTACTGGAGTTTCAGCTTTAGCATCATTCCTTTCAAAGAACACCCAGGACTGATCTCCTTTAAAATGGACTGGTTGGATCTCCTTGCAGTCCAAGGAGCTCACAACAGTCTTCTCCAACACCACAGTTCAAAAGCATCAATTCTTCAGTACTCAGCTTTCTTCACAGTCCAACTCTCACATCCATATATGACCACTAGAAAAACCAGAGCCTTGACTAGATGGACCTTTGTTGGCAAAGTAATGTCTCTGCTTTTCAATATACTATCTAGGTTGGTCATAACTTTCCTTCCAAGAAGTAAGCGTCTTTTAATTTCATGGCTGCAATCACCATCTG
>SJYC01105208.1:0-45103 GCA_006408675.1 Madoqua kirkii
CAATGCATGGGGTGGCAAAAAGTCAGACACGACTGAGCGACTAACACTTTCACTTTTTCAGTGTGTAGATGTTGACATTTATTTTAAAAGATTTTATTTTAAAAATCCAAAGGACAAGGGAAAAAACATAAAAAAATATTAAACCACATTCAGCAGACTTAATATTAATAACATCATTGGAATCAATATTGTGAAACTGTTATAGAGAGAGAAATGGATAGAGACACAGACAGTAGGACAAGGGCTATAAGAAACTATGATTATATCATCTGGCCCCAAAAAGTTTAGGGTAAGAGAGAAGAGATACAAGCAGAAATTTCAAAGATTTAAAACCTGATAATCTAGAAACTGAATTGGAAATATAAAAATAAACTTATGAATTATTTTTCCATTTTAAAAGCATGTCATGGATAAACAAGGTCCTTCCTACTGTACAACATGGGGGGTGTATTCAATATTCTGTCATAAACCATAAGGAAAAAGAATATGAAAAAGAACACATATATGTATAACTGAGTCACTCTGCTGTACACCAGAACTAACACAGCACCGTGAATCAACTATACGCCAATAATAAATAAATAAATGTTTTCAGAAATATGTCCTAGCAGTGTCCACTCAAAAGGTCCAACAGCAGTGATAAGCAGGAGCAACCAGCAACTGCTCGTGCCCATACTGGGGTCTTTAAACATCATTTCTCTTAAAAGAAAACCAGATACCCTGGAGACTGAATAATGAGTCTGGAGTATCTTAGGTTTGAACATAAGAAAGCATTCAAACACTCCTAACTGCATCAAAATGTTACAGAAATTGTTCTATTTAAGTTCACAAAGAGGCAAAACACACCCACTGTCAAGTCAAGACAGTGGTTACTTTAGGAGTAGGCAGAGTACTGACTGGGGATGGACCAGAGCATCTGGGGTCAAGGGGTCAAATTTCTGGTACCTTAATCTGGAGGTGGTCACACACCTGTGTGTGTGTGTAAACATATATATATATATATATGTTTTACTTATTTCTCTTTTTTTCAATTGTAGTAAAAAGTGAATAGCATAAAATCAGTCATTTTAACCATTACTCTTTGTTGACAAGAATCCATGTAGTCAAAGCTATTGATTTTTCCAGTAGTCATGTACAGGTGTAAGAGTTGGACCATAAAGAAGGATGAACACGAGAGAATTGATGCTTTTGAATTGCTGTGCTGGAGAAGACTTTTGTAGAAGGCTCAAAATTCTACAAGCCAGGCTTCAACAGTATGTGAATTGTGAAATTCTAGATGTTCAGCTGGATTTTAAAAAGGCAGAGGAACCAGATATCAAATTGCCAGTATCCACTGGATCATCGAAAAAGCAAGAGAACTCCAGAAAAACATCTACTTCTGCTTTATTGATTATGCCAAAGCCTTTCACTGTGTGTATCACAATAAACTGTGGAAAATTCTGAAAGAGATGGGAATATCAGATCATCTTACCTGCCTCCTTAGAAATCTGTATGCAGGTCAAGAAGCAACAGTTAGAACTGGACATGGAACAACAGACTGGTTCCAAATTGGGAAAAGAATATGTCAAGGCTGTATATTGTTACCCTGCTTATTTAACTTATATGCAGGATACATCATGCAAAATGCTGGCCTGGATGAAGCACAAGCTGGATTCAAGATTGCTGGGAGAAATATCAATAACCTTAGATATGCAGATGACACCACCCTTAGAGCAGAAAGTGAAGAACTAAAGAGCCTCTTGATGAAAGTGAAAGAGAAGAGTGAAGAAGTTGGCTTAAAGCTAAACATTCAGAAAACTAAGATCATGGCATCTTGTCCCATCACTTCATGGCAAATAGATGGGGAAACAATGGAAACAGTGACAGACTTTTATTTTCTTGGGCTCCAGAATCACTGCAGATGGTGACTGCAGCCATGAAATTAAAAGACACTTGCTTCTTGGAAGAAAAGCCATGAGCAACCAAAATAGCATGTTAAAAAGCAGAGACATTACTTTGCCAACAAAGGTCTGTCTAGTCAAAGCTATGGTTTTTCCAATAGTCATGTATGGATGTGAGAGTTGTACTATAAAGAAAGCTGAGCACTGAAGAATTGATGCTTTCGAACTGTGGTGTTGGAGAAGACTCTTGAGAGTCCCCTGGACTGCAAGACGATCCAACCAGTCCATCTTAAAAAAGATCAGCCTGGAATATTCATTGGAAGGACTGATGCTGAAGCTGAAACTCCAATACTTTGGTCACCAGACTCATTTAAAAAGACCCTGATGCTGGGAAAGATTGAAGGCAGGAGAAGAACAGGATGACAGAAGATGAGATGGTTGGATGGCATCTCTTACTCAATGGACATGAGTCTGAGCAATCTTCAGGAGTTGGTGATGGACAGGGAGGCCTGGAGTGCTGCAGTCCATGGGGTTGCAAAGAGTCAAACACAACTGAGCAACTGAACTGAATTGAACTGGACAGCAAGATCAAACCAGTCAATCCTAAAGGAAATCAACCCTGAATATTCATTGAAAGGACTGATTCTGAAGCTAAAGCTCTAAAACTTCAGTCACCTGATGCAAACAGCCAACTCACTGGAAAAGACCCTGATGCTGGGAAAGACTAACGGCAGGAGGAGAAGGAGATGAGAGAGGATGAGATGGTTGGATGGCATCACCTGTTCAATGGACATGAGTTTGAGGAAATTCCAGGAGATAATGAAGGACAAGGAAACCTGATGCACTGCAGTCCATGAGGTCGCAAAGAGTCAGACACAATTGACCAACTAAACAACAAAGTATACAGTTCAGGAGTGTTAAGGGTATACACATTACTATGCAATCCATCTCCAGAACTTTTTCGTCTTGCAAAACTGAAACTCTGTTTATCAAACACTAACTTCCTATGCCTCCTTTTCCCAGCCCTGGCATCCACCCTTCTATTTTCTGTCTCTATCTGTTTGACTACTCTCAGTTCAATTCAATTCAATCATTCAGTCATGTCTGACTTTTTGCGACCCCATGAACTGTAGCACGCCAGGCCTCCCTGTCCATCACCAAATCCTGGGGTTCACTCAAACTCATGTGCATCGAGTCAATGATGCCATCCAGCCATCTCATCCTCTGTCGTCCCCTTTTCCTCCTGCCCCCAATCCCTCCCAGCATCAGGGTCTTTTCCAATGAGTCAATTCTTCGCATGAGGTGGCCAAAGTATTGGAATTTCAGCTTTAGCATCAGTCCTTCGAAAGAAATCCCAGGGCTGATCTCCTTTAGAATGGATTGGTTGGATCTCCTTGCAGTTCAAGGGACTCTCAAGAGTCTTCTCCAACACCACAGTTCAAAAGCATCAATTCTTCAGCACTCAGTTTTCTTCACAAGGGACCTCATATATGAGGAATCTTACATATTTGGTATTTGTCTTTTCCTGATTGGCTCATTTCACTCAACATAATGACTTCAATATCCATCCATGCTGTAGGATGTGTCAGAATTCCACTCCTTTTTAATGCTGAGTAATATTCCATTGGAGGTATATACAGTACTTTTTTATCCATTCACCCACCCACAGACCCTGGAGTTGCTTCCACCTCTTGGCTACTGTGAATGTGCTGCTATGAACTTAGGTGTGCAAAAATCCCTTGGAGATCCTGTTTTAATCCTTTTACATATGTACCCAGAAGTGGGATTGCTAAATTAATGATTCTATTTTTAATTTTTTGAAGAATATGCTTACATTTGTTTTACCCTACCCCTATGCTTACATTTTTATCTAGCTGTGTACTTGAGATTTGTGCAGTATATAGAACATATGCTACTCATTGATCAGTAAGAATCAATATGGTATGGCCACTTAAGAAAATAAATTAATAAAGTTAAATATATACTTACCACATGACTCAGCAATTTCATTTGTAGATTTTTATCCAAGAGAAATAAAAACATATCCACACATGGGAATTCCCTGGTGGTCCAGTTGTTAGGACTCCAAGCTTTTAATGCCAGGAGCCTGGATTCAACCCCTGGTTGGGGAACTAAGATTCTGTAAACAGCACAGCCAAAAAAAAAAAAAAAAACATGGCCACACAGAGACCTGTACGGGAATGTTTACAGCAGCTCTCTTCATAATACCCAAACACCCAACCACTGGTGAATGGATACATTGTGGTACATGCATACAAAGTAGTCTACTCAGCAACAGGAAAGGAAAAACTACTGATCTGCAAAACCATACATGAATCTCAAAAGTGTTATACTAAGTGAAAGAAGTCAGACACAAAAGCTATGTACTATACATTTCTATGAAATTCTAGAAAAGGCCAAACTATAAATGGTGTCAAAGCAGAGTAGTTGTTGCCAGGAGCCAGGGTTCAGGAAGAGGGCTGACAGTAAGAAGATACAAGGGAACTTTTGGGATTGGCAGAATTGTCCTACATCTTGATAGTGGTGGTGATTGCATGATTACAGTCAAACCTCAACAAAATTGTACGCTGAAAACTGGTGAATTTTTTTAATTTGAATTGTACCTCTGCATCAGAAATTAATACAACGTTGTAAATACATTGTTTAATACAGATAAATAAGTAAAAATAAGAGCAGTTCATAATGAGAGAGTTAAAGTTTACAGAGCTTTAAGGAAGAAGTCAACATTCTCACTCATGCTTTCCTTAAGCCTTGTACAACAATGCATCTTGCCCAAGAACTGCCCTTTATTTAGGTCGGGAACTAATAACTACACAGCACAATGTTTTACTCATGGAGATGCTTTTCTTAGGCTCTATGTTAATGATTATAATTGTAACAAATCATGCCTGGGAATCTGTTTCTCAAGACCTCATACCCCTGATTACACAGCAACAGTATATCTTGCCCAGAGACATTGCCCAGAACCCGCTCTCTCTGGCTAATCTTGTGCCAAAGTTATCTTCTGATGGATGCCTTGGGAAAGGGTCTGGTGGAACCCTTAGAACCTTGAGGTATTCTTTTTATCTATTCTCAGCAGCCTGTTGAGAAGTATATAAGGGCCCACTTAAACTACTGAGGCGGGTACTCTCCTACCCCCTTCTGATGTCTATGTCAGAAGCTTTTTCTGTCACTTTCACTTTAAATAAAATCTACACAAAGCTCTGAGTGACTGAGACTGTCTTTGGTCCCGGAGTTAAATCTTCTCCTTTGGAGACCACAAATCCGGCAGCGCTGTTCACCATTCACCGCTAAGCTATCAATAAGCCTTAGTATAGCTTCTGGGAGCTGTTCTATATATTTCCAATAAATTCTTTTTTAAGATTTTTAGCTTTTTAAACTAAAGCTACATTCATTTATCACATTATATGTTTCATGTCTAAAATATCATTTCTACTTCTGTATACCCTACAGTGGACTCACCACCAAAAATTCAGTTTCCATCCATCCTCACTCCCAATCACAACTCTGTTCTCTTTATCTATGCGTTTGTTTTTGTTTGGTCTGACTTTTTCACTTATTTGAGAGTTTTTGTTTGCTTATTAGATTTTTATATTATACATATGAATGAAATCATATGCTATTTGTTATCATTCTTGTAGCTAAAGTCTTCTAACTAATCCTAAATTATTACTAGATGCCCAACTGGCAGGATATAACCAGGAAGAAAGCCACCCCCAAATCTCAAAGATGTCCATAATCTTAAAACAAAATGTATCCAGATTTTACTCATCAGCTTCCCAGTGAATGGGAGCAAAGAGAGCTCCAAGTTGTCCAATATAAATAAGTAGTCTGGGGATTTACCTGGTGGTTTAGAACAGGGAGGCCTGGCGTGCTGCACTTCATGGGGTCGCAAAGAGTCGGACACAACTGAGCGACTGAACTGAACTGAACTAGTGGCTGAGACTCTGCTCTCTCAATGCAGGGGGCCTGGGCTCCATCCTTGCTCAGGGAACTAGATTGCATATGCCACAACTAAGATTCTGCATGCTACAGCTAAGATCCAACACAGTCAAATAAATAAGTAACTTAAAAAAAAATAGTCTGAGATACAATATGAAGAAAAGATGTAAAATATTTCATTAGTAATTTTTATTTTGATTTTGACCTGAAATACTTTTTATATATTAAGTTAATAAAACATTAAAAGTAAAAGTAAACAAATAAGCAACCTGATTTTTATCGGCCAAGCCTCACCTCCATTTATCTCTCCAAGTCTCTCCTGCTACATATGAATGACTTCTCCCCAGTGTCCCAGGCCTGGGCTACCGCTGACTCCATCTAGACACTTAAATGGCCACATCATCTAACTGGGATCTGCCACCCATCTTTTCTGAGGATATAGGATTCTTCAGTTCTTCCCTTGAGTCTCCTCTGTAGCCCTTTTCCATCCAGCTTCCTACAGAGGCAACAGCTTGCTATAACAGCAGTGTAATGAGAGGCTGGAAAGAGAGGACGAGGCAAGAAATTGGAGTCCCAATGGGCCAGGCTCTAGAGTATCAGACTCTATTCTCTGTGCTTTGGGAAATGTTCTTGACATCTGAGGGGCTAGCATCCTACTTTATCTATTCTCCAAAAACACTCCGCACTTTGCTGAGATAAAATTTGAATGATGTACTTCATGAAAGTGAAAGTTGCTCAGTCGTGTCAAACTCTCTGTGACCCCACAGTCTGTAGGACCCCGTCAGGCTCCTCTATCCATGGAATTCTCCAGGCAAGAAAACTGGAGTGAGTAGCCATTCCCTCCAGGGGATCTTTCCAGCCCAGGAATCGAAATCAGGTCTCCACATTGCAAGCAGATTCTTTAATGTCTGAGCACACCAGGGAAGCCCAGAGGTACTTCATGTATTCCGTCAGTTTAAAATATCTGTTGAGCCTTGTTTACATGCTAGGCACTAGTGCAAAGGCTGGCATTCAGGGATGAGCAAGACACAAGTCTGCCGACAAGGCAGTCAGATGACGGGGGTAATGCAGTCGAGCAGAGGGGCGAGCACAGTGCAGTCTCCGCGTCACAGGAGCTGTGTGTACACAGTGCCATTTACAGAACCCTGATGCTGGGGACAGGGCCTGCAAGCGAGCCTGCTCGAGGATCCTTCAGCTTGAACCACTTGGCTGGCTGGGGTCTCCGTTCATCCTCTGCTCAGCCCCACACCTCAAGATGGCCTTCCTGGATGCTTTCATCACTGACTTGCAGGAATTTTCATTACCCACTTGAAGTCACTCAGTATCTTCATTTCTTCTTTTATACATTTCAAGAGTAGAATTCTCTGCTTTTGCAATTTCTCACCCTTGGCACAGTAAATATGTAAGATTGGTTTTTCTTGATTGAGAAGGCTGTCCTGTGCCTCGTAAGAAGTTTAGCAGCATCCCTGGCTTCCATCCACTAGACGCCAGTGGCACTTCCTTCCCACTGTTGTGATAACCAAAACTGTTTTCAGACATTGTCCAGAAGCCCCTGGGCCCCCAGCTGAAAAATCACTGCTCTTTGCTGTTCACAGATTTGAAGAGCTCTGGAGGCCTCTGAATGTGCCCCCTTTGAGTAGCGGTCTGCTTCTCACCAGAGTCATCACTAGAGCCTTTGGTGAACCCCAACCTGCTATGGCCAAGCTCCAAGTTGCCCAGAAAGCAGTGCTCAGAGATATGCAGGGAGGCTGCTCGAGGAAGAAGACTGTTGTCAGAGTCTCCCATGCAGCCCGAGGAGCATCTGCTCAATCCATCCGGACACCAGCAGCCACAGAGTGCTTTAGAGCAGGCAAGGGACCAGAATCAGACTTGAGGACGATACTGGGGCCGAAGAATACCTGGCAGATTAGAGGAATGACAGTTTGGAAGCAGTGGACCAGCAGCCTTTTGGGACCAGCCTGGCAACAAGTGATGGCATTCTGATGGGGTAAAGTGGTGGAGTTGACTGGAGATCTACTGGGAAAGGTGGAGAGTGGAGAGGCCTGGGGAGAAGGTGCCTCAAGACTGAAGCACTGGGAGTACTGGCAAGGCTGGCACTAGTCAGCTGAGCAGGGTCTGAGCCATCGCCTGGGAGGGGAACAGTCATGTGGGCCTCTGTGCTCCATGCTTATTTCTTCCTCTAGAAATGGAGATAAGATGAAACACCATGTGTACCCCCCTACACACAGAGCCTGGCAGGCACTGGTGCCTCCCCACACAGGGCCCCTGACAAAGACAGGAAAACCATGTGAGCAAACTGGGGAGTAAATGGCAAGATCAGCTTTGGTTGTTTGTTAAGGTCTAATCTGCATACAATAAAATTCATCCTCGCTCCTTTTTTTTTCCTGAAAAGGCAGGGCTTAGTCCTTGGCTGCCTCTTTCTTCATGGGGGCCATGAAATCACTCAGCTCCTCTCTTTCCCTCTCTGCAGGTATGTGTTCTCATCCTTTTCCTGGTGGACTTGACAGCCTATTTGTCCCTGGAGAGCTTGAGCAGCTCCACGGCCCTCCGCTTCTAAGGGGTCACACCCCCCCAGCTCGGGTCCCACGCAGATTTGGTGTGCCTGGGGAGCACCCATGGTGGCGGCTGTGCTGAGCTTGCTCACGCTCCTGCTCACCCTGTGGCCCTAGTTGAGGCCCATGGCCATAGGGTGGCACAGAACTATGGCTGCTCTTCAGTGGCTGCCATGGTGGAAGAAAATTCATCCTTTTAAAGTGCAAAGTTCACTGCTTTTTGGTAAATTCACAAAGTTATACAAACATTACCACGATGTGATTCTAGAACACCCCATCACCCCCAAAAAGAATCTCCATGCCCATTAACAGCCACTCCTCATTCTCTCCTCCCACTCACACGGCAGCCATGAACCCCCTTCTGTCACTCAGTTCAGTTCAGTTGCTCAGTCATGTCCCACTCTTTGTGACCCCTTGGACTGCAGCACACCAGGCTTCCCTGTCCCTCACCAACACCCAGAGCTTACTCAAACTCATGTCCTTTGAGTCAGTGACACCATCCAACCATCTCATCCCCTGTTGTCCCCTTCTCCTCCTACCTTCAATCTTTCACCGTATCAGGGTCTATTCTAGTAATTGGCACTTCATATCAGGTGGCCAACGTACTGGAGTTTCAGCTTCAGCATCAGTTCTTCCAGTGAATATTCAGGACTGATTTCCTTTATGATTGACTGCTTTGATCTCCTTGTTTTCCAAGGGACTCTCAAAAGTCTTCTCCAACACCACAGTTCAAAAGCATCCATTCTTTAGCGTTCAGCTTTCTTTGTAGTCCGACTCTCACATCCACATATGACCACTGGAAAAACCATAGCTTTGAATAGATGGGCCTTTGTTGGCAAACTAATGTCTCTGCTTTTTAATATGCTGTCTAGGTTTTAATAAGGCTTTTCTTCCAAGGAGCAAACATCTTTTAGTTTAATGGCTGCAGTCACCATCTGCAGTGATTTTGGAGCCCAAGAAGATAAAAGTCTGTCACTGTGTCCATTGTTTCCCTATCTATTTTCCATGAAGAGATAGGACTGAATGCCATGATCTTCATTTTTTGAATGTTGAGTTTTAAGGCAACTTTTTGACTCTCATCTTTCACTTTCATCAAGAGGCTCTTCAGTTCCTCTTCACTTTCTTCCATAAGGATGGTGTCATCTGTGCATCTGAGGTTATTAATATGTCTACCATCAATCTTGATTCCAGCCTGTGCTTCATCCAGCCTGGCATTTTGTATGATGTATTCTGCATACAAGTTAAATAAGTAGGGTGACAATATACAGCCTTTCCCAATTTGGAACCAGTCCGTTGTTCCATGTCTAGTTCTAACTCTTGCTTCTTGACCTGTATAGAGATTTCTCAGGAGGCAGGTAAGATGGTCTGGTATTCCCATCTCTTTCAGAATTTTCCACAGTGTGTTGTGATCTACACAGTCAAAGGCTCTGGCGTAATCAGCAAGCAGCAGTAGATGTTTTTCTGGAACTCTCTTGCTTCTGTTACTAGAGTTTCCTCTTCTAAATCGAATTATGTAGTATGTGGTCTTTGGTTGCTGGCTTCTTTCATGTTGTATGGTTTCAAGGTTCACCTATGCTGGAGCATGTATCTGGACTTTGTTCCCTTTTATTGCCAAATGATATTCCATTGTATGAATATAACACATTTTGTTATCCATTCATTAGCTGATGGACAGTTAGATTATTTCCACGTTCACTATTATGATTAATGCTATAGCAATCATGTATAAGCCTTTGTAGAAACACGTTTTCAACTTCTAAGTATTTACCTAGGAGTGGAATTGCTAGGTCATATGGTTAACTCTATGTTTAACTCTTTGAAGAATTGCCAGACTGTTTTCCAAAGCAGCATAAGATCATTCTGAACCCTTGGTGCTGAGGAGTCAAAGCGGCAATCAGAATTCAAGGCTAGAGAAAAGCAGACCAGTTTGCAAGTGAATGACAACAGAGAGAACTCCTGGGAAAATCTTCTCCTTCATTTTCTGGGTCACAGTTTCCTGAAAGGTCAGAGGCTGTATCACAGGATAGCATAAATGTCAGACAATGAGATGAATGTAAAAATACTTTCACAAAGCAGAATGTGACAAATTATTTTCTTATTTCATAGGAATATCCAACTGCAATGTATTTGTTTCAATAATCTCAACTGGAATTCCAATAATTTGTATGAAAGGGACGATATAAAATGTGCTACTGAAGAACAGACGCAGTTTAAATGTAGAACATAAACATTTCCATGGCGTTTGGTGAGCACTGGCGACCAACTTATCTCCGGCACCTTTGGGAAAGCACTCAGGAAAAAAACATACATGTTGATTAGCTAAAGGACAATACTAGGACTTCCCTGGCAGTCCAGTGATTAAGACTCCATGCTTCCACTGCAGGAGGCAAGGGCTTGATCTATGATCAGGGAACTAAAATCCCGCATTCCATATAGCATGACCGAAATCTAAATAAAGGATAATACTTCTGATCAAAAGTTAATAGTAGAATCCATAATAAAGTTTGGATTTATCTCCAGGATTTTTTAAGGCCAGTCATACATTTAGGATTTAAAAAATATATATGCATCTTTAAGACTTTTTGTAATTTTCCAATTTTCTACAATTGATTCTACATTTATTCTTTCTTTTTTTCATATTTCTTTTATAATCACAGTAGGAACACAAGTCAAAAAAGGGCAAAATATGTAAAACATCAAAAAGCAATGGTCTACACATTGACACATTCCTCAAAGTGTTTGCATAATCCTAGTCAGCTCTGACTGAATGCCAGGCAGTATGATCTATTCTCTCCTTCCAATGTATATAAAATATATGAGGATTAACGGCAAAGTTCTTCTGGGGTCAGCTCAGATAATGTTTCTGCCAGTCCTCTTCCCTTCTCTTCGTTTTCCTTTGATGAGTATCCGGGAAATACTCATTTTTCCAGACTGTTTCCAGTTGAAGGAAGGGTTGAAGCTGCTTGATGACACAAGGCAGGCCACAGCCCATGCAACCAGTTCTGTTACAGAAGATGAAGACGTGGCCTTGTCTGTGAGGGGGTGGGGGCTGCAGGTAAGGCTCCAAAGGCTCACCAGGCCAAACAAGCTGCCCAGCTAGGACTCCTGCTGCTTCCTGGCACCCATCTCCAGGACTGGTCCTGGGAAGGCTGATGGCCAAGCTCTGCTGGGCACAGGTGAAGAAGAGAGCCTGGCTCCACCCTGCCGGGAGCCACCACAGAAGATCCCACTCATGACAAGGTCACGTGGAAGAGAACTGTTAAGCAAGGCTTCAGGACTCAGTGGGCTCCCTAGGCTTTCTCGAGCATCTACCCCAAATCCAGAATCTATCTTACTATTTCATGACTTTCATCAACTCTTCTGACATTAACAGGCTATTCCTGACCACCTTTCTCTGGAAAAAAATCAACTTAGGGCTATAGCTAATAAGTCTCCTGGACATGAGAGGAATATTACCAATCAAAACCCCTCTGTTAGCATTCTAGCTTGCTTGGCAGGTATATCCAGACTCTTACAGCTATGCATGTGATTATTTACAGCCTCCCAATTGTGAGAGGCATGGAGAGCCTAAAACATTAAGCCTTTCAAAAGAGTTAAAAGTTATTAGAATAGTGCTAATGTAGGATTTCATTATTGGGCCAATGCTTGTTGCTAAGTTCGCATATCTCTTATCCAGTCTGCACCTGGGAGTGCATTAGTTAACATAGTTGGAATATAAGAAAAACAAGTGTAGCCTTGAAATTAACCACATCAGACTTTTGAGCTAATTGGTTCTTTCTTGTAACTCACTACACCTTTACTCCGTGAGAAATGTAACTTGTTTAATACTTTCTGAGGCTGACACAGATTAGAAATAAAAGAAAAAACATTTCAAGGGAAAATAAGTTTTCTGGTTAAGAAGCCTTTATCAAAAGAGGGTCATAAAATGTTCACAGGTCTCCAAGGCCAGAAGATAATGTACACAATATTGTTCATGGGAAAGGTTTGCAGAAAAAATCCTGGTTTCAATAAAGACAAAACAGATCTAATGTTTGGGCTGGCTCTGTGACTTTGCATCTTTCATTTCTATGTATCAGACAAGGTATAAAAGTACCTTTAAAAAATAAAGCTATGGGCCTCGCTTACTGAAGAAGCTTGGTCTCCTTGTGTCAATCATTTCCTCCCTCTCTCTCTCTCCTTCCCTCTCTTTTTCATGCTGATCCCTTGGAGCATAGAGGCTCCCTGCGTTCACATATCTGCCCGGGTTTCTAAGACCTGAACGGGAAGACGTTCTGCATCTCCACTCCCTCGGGAGACAGAGAAGGCACCTGTGGCCTCCGTGAACAGGGCAAACTTCTTGTCTCAAAGTTTTATTGGCTTTTTATGTAAACCAAGGAATTAAGCTTCTTTCTCTCCTCTATTTTCTTATCTACAATATTCTTTCCTTATCTCTCTCTAAATCATCCGCTGACGCCATTCTTCCTTCAGGTTCCCCTGGATCCTGTGGGGGCTGGACCCTGGCACCACCCCTCTGATCCTCTTATTCCTTTCAGTAATTTGAAGGTTAACTTTTTTTCGGCCACATCTCACAGTCTATGGAATCTTAGTTGCCCAACCAAGGACTGAACCCAGGCCCTGACAGCATGGTGTCCTAACCACTGGACTTCCAGGCAAGTCCTATGAAGCCTTAAAAGTTTATTGATCTTAGTTGTCTTTAACACTATGAGTCTTTGTCTTGTGTCAATTTTAGGTCTAATTAAATAGCTTTTGATTATAACAGAAGGGCCCAAATCACTGACTGCTCCCCCAACCAACCCCTGAATGATTTAAACAATCTTGCAGTCATCCCCCAGAAAGCACAAACAAACACCCTGCTCTCTTTATTTCTCAAAATATGAGAATGAAAAATATTCTGCTTTCACTTCGATTGTCAGGGTGATCAGAAAGTTCATTCCTGGAAGGTTTGACAACAGGGACAAGGCAGAGGAGGCTGAAGGAGTCTTTACTGACTCCTGAACAGAGCTGGCTGGCCGGTCCAGCTGGCATGTCTAGATGGTGGTGAGGCCAGCCTTCTGTCACCAAAACACGCAGCTGAAATGGATGAACGCAGGACTCTAGCCAGAGCAGATGGCTACAGGTAAATGTTCAGTTCAGTTCAGTTCAGTTGCTCAGTTGTGTCCAACTCTGCGACCCCATGAATTGCAGCACGCCACGCCTCCCTGTCCATCACCAACTCCCAGAGTTCACTCAGACTCCCGTCCACCGAGTCCGTGATGCCATCCAGCCATCTCATCCTCTGTCGTCCCCTTCTCCTCCTGCCCCCAATCCCTCCCAGCATCAAAGTCTTTTCCAATGAGTCAACTCTTTGCATGAGGTGTCCAAAGTATTGGAGTTTCGGCTTCAGCATCATTCCCTTCAAAGAAATCCCAGGGCTGAACTCCTTCAGAATGGACTGGTTGGATCTCCTTGCAGTCCAAGGGACTCTCAAGAGTCTTCTCCAACACCACAGTTCAAAAGCATCAATTCTTCGGCACTCAGCTTTCTTCACAGTCCAACTCTCACATCCATACATGACCACTGGAAAAACCATAGCCTTGACTAGACGGACCTTTGTTGGCAAAGTAATCTCTGTGGTAAATGTTAATTAACATTAAATGACACCAGACGATCATGAAGGGGCAGGGTAAATAAGGAGAAATGACCAAGAAGGGACTTCCCTGGCAGCCCAGTAGTTAGGACTCTGTGCTTCCACTGCAGGGGGTGAAGCTTCCATCCCTAGTTGAGCGACCAAGATACTACAACATGGTGCGGCCAAAAAAGAAATATGTCAAAGGAAGTAACTAACATGCCCAACTTTCTTGTCTGCAGATTATTTTCAGTTTTCAGTCAAAACTTTGACCTTCAGTCAAAATCTTTAAAGTCTTCATAGTAAGGAGGATTTCCATGGCAACAGGAAGAAGCAATATATGTATATCATATTTCTGTTGGTCCCTGTTCCTGCCTGGATAGACCCAAACTAGAGGGAGGGACACGGGCCACCCTCTCTATGCTCAGGCACTGGCTCCCTCGAGACACTGGCTCCTCAGACTAGTTCCGAGTGCAGACCTCCCCACACCTCTCCCTCTTTCCAAGTGAAAAGCGTGAATGCGTTAGTTCCTCAGTCGTGTCCAACTCTTTGCGCCCATGGACTGCGGCCTGCCAGGCTTCTCTGTTCATGGGATTCTCCAGGCAAGAATCCTGGAGTGGGTATCCATTCCCTTTTCCAGGGGACCCTCTTGACTCAGGGACTGCCAGGTCTTCTGCATCACAGGCAGATTCTTTACCATCTAAGCCACCAGGGAAGCCCCCTTCCAATAGCTTCTCCAGAGAGAGGATTCAAACGTCTACTGTATCTACAGGGCCCTAAATTCTAAGCCAAAAAGTATATTCCCCCTGTGCAACCAGTCCACGTCATAATCAACTCAACACTTGGAAAACTGAACTTCACATCTTCCCCCAGAAGCTGTTTCCAAGATTCTCATGTTTTTTCTTCTAGAAGCTCAGGAACCTTTGACTCCTTTTACCTCCTCTTCCCTTGCCTTAGCCCATTCAGGAGCAGTAACAAAAATACCATAGGCTGAGTGGCTTAAACAGAAATTGACATCAGGCAGTTCTGGAGGCTAGGAAGTCCAAGGTCAAGGTGCCGGCAGATTCAGTATCTGGTAAGGCTCTGATTCCTGGTTCATAGTCAGTTGTCTTCTGGTTGTGTCCTTACATAACAGAGTGAAAGGGCTCTTGGGGTCCCTTTTACAAAGGCACTAACAACACTCATGAGGGCTCCACCTCATGACCTAATCACTTCCCACAGGCCCCACCATCAAATACAGTTAAGTTCCCTACATACAAACCTTCAAATTGTGAACTTTCAAATATTTCAAAATGCACTCACACATCCAATCATGTAGGTTAGTTCATGTGTCTGGTGTGCATTGTCACATGCTATCTCGTGGATGTTTTTGTGTACTTTACTGTTTCATACTGTATAGATATAGTATAGTGGTGCAGTATCTTTATATCAGGCCCAGAATCTGTGCCAACAACATCAGGCATGAGTGAAATTGCAGCTTGTCCTCCGTCTCCTACTGCTGACGATCCGTCAGCTCTACCATCTCCCAACTCTCCCTCCTCCAGTCAGTAACTCTTCTGGCCTGTTCATTCAATGCCAGCCCCTGTATGCCAGCTGTTGTACTTTTCAAGATACTGTACTGCAACATTAAAAAATTATTTTTTATGCATTTGTGTGAAAAATGATTATAAACCTATTACAGTTCAGTACTACAGAGCTGACTGTGTTGGCTGGGTACCCAGACTAACTTTGCTGGACTTACAAACGTGCTCTCGGAACAGATACCATTTGTCTGTAGGGGACTTACTGTATCATTCAACTGGGGGTTAGGATTCTGCATATGAATTTGAGGGGAGACATAAAGCATCCAGTCCACAGCATCTATCTGTCCATAGCTCCAATCAGCAGTAAGTTTACTTTTTTTTAAATAATTTTTAAATTTATTTTTTACTGTGCTGGGTCTCTGTTGCTGCAAGGGCTTTTCTCTAGGCATGGCGAGTGGGGGTTACTCCTAGTTGCAGTGCACACGCTTGCTTTGGTGGCTTCTCCTGTTGCTGAGCACAGGATCTAGGACACATGGGCTTCAACAGTTGCACATGCGGGCTCAGTAGTTTTGGCTCCCAGGCTCTGGAGCTCAGGCTCCATAGTTGAGGCACACAGGCTTAGCTGCTGAGGCCTGTGGGACCTTCCCAGATCAGAGATTGAACAAGTGTCTCCTGTACTGGCAGGCAGACTTTATCCCTGAGCCCCCTAAGAAGCCCCAGAATATCCACACTATTCAGGAATAAAAAGGAATAAACTACTAACATGAAGTGAAAAGACATGAGGGACCATATACTCCACCATCCTCTTATAATAAGATATCCATAACAGGCAAATTTATAAAGAAAGAAATTAGACCAGCAGATACCTGGGCCTGAGAACGGGAACAGGGATATCTTGGGGAGATAAAAATGTTCTAAAAGTGATTTATGATCATTTTGCACTGCCTGGTAAATCAAATCATTGAATAGTTCACTTATGAGTCCATTTTACACATGAAATGTATTTTAATAAAGCTGTCAAAATGTTTTAATTAGACACTCAGTTGAATATTAATCTTACTTGTTAATGTATTTTCTAGCCACCCTTTCCCCTGAAATAGACCCTAACCTTGAGGGCAAGACCAGATCTCTAACATATTATATGAAATTTTAATACAAATTACACATAATCCAAAGCAATACACACACTGTGTTCACAACGATTTGTGGATATGACTTTGCCTTGTCAGGCTATGGGATGACGGTAACCATCAAGAGCATCAAGGAAGAAAGGGTGCATGTGCATGGACTGGCAGAATAACTGCATTTGAATCCCAGGTCCTCTAGGTGTGAACTCAGGGAACTGCCCGCTGTGAGCCCAATCTCCAGGTCTAAAGTAGGAAGAGGGTATTCCAGGTAGTGCTAGTGGTAAAGAACTTGTCTGGCAGTGCAGGAGATGCAAAAGATGCGAGTTCAATCCCTGGGTGTGGAAGATCCCTTGGAGGAGGACTGGCAATCCACTCCAGTATTCTTGCCTAGAGAATACCATGGACAGAGAAGCCTGATGGGCTACAGTCCATAGGGTCACGCAGTCAGACACAACTGAAGCAACTTAGCACACATGCATGCAAATGGGGGACAATGTGGTAGCAACCTCATAAGGTTGTTCAGAGGATGAAATGAGATGATCTGAATAAAACTTTTAGCATGGTGCTTGCAACATGTTACAGTTCACTGAATCTTGATTTAACACACAAAAACCCAATCACAAACACACACACACCAAAGGAATCTCTTCACACAGGAAACACCTTCAACAGGGGACTAGATGACCCACCCTTGTCTGTCACCCACCAGGTAGCAAGTGGCCTGTGTCATCTCTTCTCCCTTCCAAGCCCAATGAAATGCATGTGTGACCAGAAACACTATTAATCATCTAACAAGAGGAGCTGAACAACACTCACAGTTTTCATCAGTTTGTCTGCCTCTCCAACCTCTTATCCTACAAAGGTGGGATTCCATTTCCTGGCCCCCTTGGCATGAGCAGGGCTGCACATCCAGTTCTAACCAGTGAATGAGAGAAAATGACATGTCACTTCCAAACCAGAGCACATGTCTGGACAAGACTCTCCTGGAGGAACTAGCAAAAGGGGTAGCTGGCAGCTGCTCTGTCAGTAAGCTATGTGAGGACAGCATGGCGTGGGTCCCCTGCTAACCTGTGATGGACGGGAGCCCGAGTGGGAAATGCATGTGCTCTGTAGTGCTCTGCATCACCCCGCCTCGCCCAAGTCACAAGGCTCGTGGACTCGTGGTGCCTACAGAGCAGCCAGTTGAGATGTTCAGGACTCTGGGTGTGAGGGAAATGGGGAGAGAGCTTTGGGGAACCCAAGCATGTTGTGTCATAAGAAAATCAGGAGAGCTGGAGGATAAGCTTAGGAAAGTCACAAGCCCGACAAAGTCACAAGGTGCTCAGGCTGTGAAATGTGTACATTTTCAATCTCTCACCTAAAAAAACCTAAGATACTTTCCTCCCTAGCTTCTGTGATGAGCCACTCTCCCTGTTCTGTCAACCTCTCTGACCATTTCATCTTCTCGTGGGCTCCACTTCCTCTGCCTCCATGTCCCCTCCCCTTGCTGGTAACCAGGGCTCTGTCCTCAGCTCCACATGCCCTCTTAATGCTTATTACAATGAATACTAAGAAAATAAATTATTTTTAATAAATTATTATTTCAGGCTCAGGGAAAAATCTTACTTGGTGTGAGGCATGACAATGATACTCTACCTGGGACAAACAGTGTAGTCTAGAATAAGAAAGAAGAAAGTTGTAACTTCTGAGTGTACAACCATGAAACGATGTAAAAAGAGCCATATTCAAATCATCTCTTTAGCCAAAAGAAGGTCTCAAAATACAGCCAAAGTTTTTTTTATTATATTCACCTAAGCATCACTCATTGTTTAAGGCAGGGCAAATCCTGTCAATATTTATGGAGGTCTTTTCTTCTCCTTATAAATTAATAAATCTGTAAAGAAAGCATCCACTAATCTCTTTTCTCTAACCTGATTGATTTTCTAAAGTTAGAAAAAGCAATCCTGGTGTCCTGAAACCACAGCCAAGGCTTCTCAACATCTTCAGTTAAAATACCTGTTATTTCCCAATCAGGGGAGCGCACACCACCATTACCTATACTTTGCAGTACACAGCTCAGTGCTGTTGACCTCTAACTACCACAGGGTAGTGTGAGCTCATTGCCCCAGTCTTCTTCAGCTGCAAAAATATTCAGAACTTGGGACTTCTGTAGTAGTCCTGTGGCTAAGACTACACATTTCCATCTCAGGGGGTGTGGGTTCTATCCCTAGTCAGGGAACAGGGCTTCTATATGCCAAACGGCATGGCAAATAAATTTAAAAAGAAAGACACTAAGAACTTACTGCCCACATAGAAGAGTTCTCATAGCAACACACTAAGTGACAAAAAGACCGAAAAAGAAAAGAAACTGTTTTTATTGCTTTACAACAAGCCAGCAACAGACACAACACAATAATCACACATAACCTTGATATCCCCAATGGTGTATAAAACCAGAATGTGCTCCTCCACTTAAAATCTATTTGTGAAAACTGAAATCCAAAACTCTCCCAAGAACTTTACTATTCTCAAGCAGAATCAATACTTAAAGAAGCAAAGAAAACTAGTATCAAACTTACTGCATATGTCTGATCACATAATTCAGAACCTTTTATGCTCAATCCAGGCAGTGCTATTACTACACATTTTAGATGGCCATCCTAGGTACTTCACGACTCCAACAACTTTCTTCTTTCCACAAATTATTTGCAGAAAGAGCTGTCAAGAAAATTGTTCTAAAATCCAACAATGCACAGCAATGTATGCCTCATTTCTACTTCTTTCCTCATGATGGAAAATTTGGTCAGTCCTTAATTCGGCCTGATAACAGCTCCAACGCCCATGCTGAAAATCCTACTTACAAACAGGAAGCCTAAACTCGTATTAGGCATGAGAGGGTGACACTTCTAAGTAGTTCCTATTATTCTGGACACACTGGCACCTTTCTTTCAGTGAGCTCTAAGATACTGTGGTTTAAGTGATCATTTTAATAATTTCAACTCAATAGCAAGTTACATGGCAAGTACTACCTGAAAATAGGGGATGGGGGAAGGTGGGGGTTGCAGGGAACAGGCCCTGTGTCAGTAAGATGTATCTGACTTGCCCAAAACTGGAATAATTAACAACCTGAGAAGATTGTTTATTCTTAAAAATATGACCAAGTCAGCTATTTTTTGCCTTTTAATTCAAGGTTTTCTCTTTCTTCCAGACAAAGCACAACATTCTTCTCTCAGAATATCACCAGTCAGGGTGTTGAGAATTAACTGACTGAGTGGCTTCACACTCTCAGACCTACAGGTCTACCTGGCTATTAGGTAAGAAGTTTCACGCTCAGAAATATATCATATGAAATGTTTAAGATGCATGTGGAGAAGATGTTACATTCTACAAGAGCAGAATGTTAAGGCAACATCAGAAAATGAGTGTTTTAGAACCCTATCCCTACTCCCACCTGGTAAACAAAGCCAGATGATGCTACTCAATCCTTATTACAAAATTTTCCCAAAATAACCTGTTGAATTTGTCTTTGCAGTTTAATCGCTGACATTTTGATGGCAGTGAGATAGAACCCTGGGGCTATACTTGCCTTGCAAAAAAATTCAACACCTGATTTACTCACAAGGCTTAAAATAAGGAAGGAAAATATAAAATAAGTTGTCCTTCACTTGGCAACCATCCGTTTAATTATCTGTTTTTATACTGTATCCAGGCCACACCTGGATATGGATGGCTAACATGGAAATAAAAAACACCAAGGATCGCTCCTGGAAGAATCACAAACAAGACAATGAAGTTCTCAATCAGCACATCGACAGCATCGGGGTAAGCAAGAAAAGAACTTTACCAAGAGATCAACATGTACGTTTTCTGACAAAACTGAAGTACACTGAGTTACAGAGCAAATTCACTGAAAACAACAAAGAAAAACCTGTCTTTGTAAAGGCTATTGTCACCCCCTAAAAAGTGTTTCGACTCTGATACACCACACAACCGGTTAAGAAAATGAAGCGCGGTGTTTAGCAACGGGACATCCTAACTACCATGGGAGGTGCTGGGCTGGGCCTGGTGGGCACCACTGGAGTCAGCAGGGCTTGTGGGGGAAGCCCCCTATTTCTCCACGCAGGCTGCTGCCGTCTCCTTGTTGAAACCCCGGATGGAGAGGTCGTAGACTACCTCCTCCACTTTCTTCACATCGTACTTCAGGCCATCGTAGCGCTTCCTCAGGGAGTCGTTTTTGAGGTTGAGGAGGCGGAAGCCAGAATCCAGCTCGTTGATGAAGGTGGAGATGTGCAGCGGCCGGGAGTAGTCTCCGGCGGTCACACTGTTGACAGACAACCTCGACTGTGGGAGAGAAGCGGAGCGTCACAGCAGGGCTCTTCCCCCAAGCCACAGCCGCGAGGCCGGTACACCACATGACTTGTCCACACTGTCCCTCATAATTACAGTTTTGACATATGCTCAGTATTACTTATTAAAACAAGAAATCATTCCCCTTTTGGTGGAGTTTCTGTGGTCTCCCGACTTCTCATAAATATAAATAGGGTTAGAGTGAACTCCTTTATAACAGCTTTCTCCTGCTTTTGATTTATTTTTACAGGACAATTTCTCGGAGAGAAATTAAGGGGAGAAAGACAATAACAACTGGTATAAGTTCTATAGTTAATTGTTCCCCAAAACAACTATATAAAGGAACAGTTACCAAGAATATATACTGTGCCACTGCTCTGAAAGAAGTGTTCTCATCTTTTTAAACTGCATAATAACAAGTGTGCAAAGCCACCTCATTGTCTGAACTGCCATCCCAGCAAAACGTTAACACACACAGTACCCAGTCAATGACTCCCCTGTGACCGACAGATGGCTTAGAAAAAAATGGGACACCTGAATTTTTGTACCCATTAAAAAAAACTGACAATGATGTGGAAAGATCAAAAAGAGCAAATGGTAAATCACTAAGTTTCTTACCAGTTCACTAGCGAGAATGAGAACTCCTGAGAGATAATCTTCCACATCCAAGTGAAATCCCTTCTCCCGATCAGGCTCAACTGAAACATGTGACACGGTAAAGACAAAGTCATGATGGAAACATAACTTACACCTAAAATTTGTTTTAAACATACACACGTATACACAAGTACAATTTCTCTCAAAGTAAAGAAAGGAGTCTTTCAAAACTATCTTTTGAATGTGGATATATCCTTGGCAACAGACCTCACTGTGGACTTTTTGAGCTCTCAAGCAAAATTCAATCTTTCGTTTCATTTTTCTTTAAGTAATACTACCAAGAATAGTATCCTGTTATGCATGAGAATAGCTTTTAGAAAGTATGCGTTGAAACATTTAAGGAGAAGCCATGGGATCTACGCCTAACTTCCAAACAGTTCAAACATGCCCCCAACACACAGTGAGGAGACGACACAGACAGGGCAAAATGTGAACAAGCAGAGGATCTAAGTAGGGGTAAACAGGTGTTCTCTTTCAACTTTTCTGCAGCTTAAAATGTTTAAAAACTAAAAGAAACGCCCAAGTACACAGAGCAAGCCCCTACAGATTTTTAGTTTTCATCTCTCCAAGAAACCAGTTTTCCACTTAGTTCTCATTTGTTTCCATAAATAGAAAGCCCCTCCCATCAAAAATTAAACTGATGGTGTGGATGGACACGACTGAGGACACTCACTGCCAAGGATCTCCGTAACAGCTTCTCGGGTCACTAGGGTTTCAGACTCCAAATACACAACAAACGCTGCCAGGAAGACCAAGCGCTGCAGCACAAACCTCCAGTGCTCGTGAAACCTGCAGTGAGTGCAAGGCACCAGGTGTTAGAAACACGGGTACAGGACAGTCATGGCCAAACATGTGCGGCACGGGACCCTTTTTCATATAAAACCTTATGTGAAACTCCAAAATATAAAATGTGTTAAGAACAATATGACATTTAAGTATTATATACAGATAGATTTAGTGTAAATTTTGCCAGTAAAAATTTATAACAATTATTTATTATAATTTTAATATATAAGAAGCATGGTCCAATTCTGATGAATGCAAAATTTTACAACCAAATGTTATAGACAAGAGCAATTGTGCTTTAGAAGTTTAAGCGGTGAGCAGTGAGGCTGCTCTGAGAAAAATAAATGCTGGCAAATGCAAATTAATGAGAACTGCAATGTATATCAGCCTCAGCATCTCAGTCCTACACTCTGAACTGAATGCAGGGTATCAAGACACTCCAGCTTCACACACATGAGAAAGAACTACCGTCACTAAACAGGTGACCTTAAAACATTGGGATACAGTAGTTAAACTGAGCTAGGAGACTGAAAAAGAAAAAAGAAATGTTATAACCCCTAGATGTTTATGCTATGCCTCCTGATTTTCAAATGTGGCAACAAATTTAAAAACATCTTTCAACACAACCTAGGTCAAACCAAACATTTTGAGGGCCAAATCAGCGAGAGGGCAGCCTGTATGTGAACTCTAAACCCCATGCTCTCTAAAGACCCTGCCAGTTCTCCGTCCTCTAAGCATCTGGTCCTCTAAGCACCTTACAGGAGGGGTCAGCAAACCTTTTCTAAGACTGAGGCTTTCTGGGTCACATTCAGTCTCTGTCACACTCTTATTTGTTTTCTTTTTCTTTTCTTAGTTAACTCTTTAAAATATAAATATATTTATATAAAATATAAAAGGTCACAGTAATTTGCCAGCCCCTATCTTTCAACAATCTTGTGAGGTTACACTACCCACTCCCCACATACCTGTCTAAAGTATTTCTTGCCCTACATATCTTAAAAGAACATTGTCTCTAGTGAGAAAGCAAGTCTAAATAGAAAGTTTAGGTTCCTATTTACCATATTTCATCAACACTCAGTTTTTCCCAGTTTAACACCTGTGAAATCAGGAAGTATTAAACAATCTACATGTTTCATAATTATGATTAATAACAATCTTTTCCCTAATGACACAAAACATAACATTGTTTCTTAAAATTAATAGTGCTGTAGATTTAATAAAATATGGCATAAAATATTACCTGCATATGTTACTTGGCAGCAAAATTCAATATTTAGTTTATACACATACACTGACACTTAATTCCATAACCTTACTAGCATAGATATGGTCCATCCAACTTTACAAGTAATTTCAATAAACTAAAAAAATATTCTCTATTTGACCTTCACATAATATATATTTTCTTTTTAATTACTTGCTCATTGCAAAAATTACACATGTTCCTTAAGAAAATTATGAAAGTAAAAGAGAGAAAAAGAAAGTTAGCAATTTTGTCACCATTAAAATACTACCACTATTAACGGTTTTTTTTCCTCTCTGTTGCTTCTTCTAAGTAGGACTGTCAACTAAATCTAAGCAATCATTTAGTCCATACAAATTTTTCTCTTGCCTTCTTTTACTTAATGTTAAACAAGATGCTACTTGTCTTACAAACCTGTAATACTGTTCAGCAGGAAACTTGGTCTTCAAAGACGTTAGATGTGTTTTTACTGTACCAAAATGTTCTCGAGCTTTCAAACACCTCTTTGGAACTGATCACAAAAAGATGGTCAAATGAAATAATGAAAGACTTACCAAATTTCAAATACAGTTCTTGCTTAACAATCTATGCAGTCTACCTGGAAATAAATCAGTTTTTTTAAATCTCATGAGCAAATGTAGAGCATGCATCTCTGCTATCAACCTGGCTCTCAAAATTTCATATCAAGCTTCCCTACTGAAAAATAAACAACAAAAAATTGCTAAAAGGGGGTATGTCAGGAAACACACTGGCAAGCTGTTATAAATTAACTAATCTTTAAGCTCCTTTCCTAGTCAGTCCCCAAAGGATGCCTAATATTGGATTTTGAAGGCTCTCATATTTGGTCAAGGACTTCCCTGATGGCTCAGATGGTAAAGCAGCTGCCTACAATACGGGAGACCCAGGTTCAATCCTTGGGTTGGGAAGATCTCCTGGAGAAGGAAATGGCAACCCACTCCAGTATTCTTGCCTGGAAAATCCCATAGATGGAGGAGCCTGGTAGGCTACAGTCCATGGGGTCGCAAAAAGTTGGACACAACTGAGCGACTTCACTTAGCACTTATATTTGATCAAGAAGCAGCTTTAGGACTTCTTTGCAAGTTCAGTGGTTAAGACTCCATGCTTCCACTGCAGGATACAAGAGTTCAATCCCTGTTTGGGGAACTAAGATTCCACATGTCACATGATGTGATCAAAAAATTTAAAAAAAAAAATTTAACAGCTTTATAATTATTTTCAATCAGGCTGACCAGCTCCCTATCTCTCACAAAAATGACTTGCCCCCGACACCTATTAGCTATGTTATGATATAATTCTTAATCTGAAAACACATTTCACTTCTTTTAACTGTGTTATCTTTTACAATAGAGATTCCATTTCTAACCAAGTTCTTATACTCTGTATCTCCATTCAAGAGACTGACTATAAACACTGTGACAGCATTTTACAGTGGCCATTTTATTATCTAAAAGTACATATTACATCACATTCAATGACTGAAAGATTGGTGTTAAAAAGCCAAATAAAAATTGCTATATACACAGGAGAACTATGGAACTACCATAATTATCATCACTAGAACTACACCACTAGAGAAAACATTCCTAATTCAATCTATGTGAAAGCAGAAAATCAACAAAAATATAGAGAATTCTGTAAACCTATAAAATGATCAACTCACTTATTTCTCCAATTTTTACTCACCATAGAAACATGAGGAACAATTTTCATAGTTAAACCTTACAGATTTGATATGTCTTCTGAATGTAAATTAACTCTTTAGATGAAAGATTGACAGAGTGGATAAAACCTTCCAAATCAAAATAAAGAACTTACTGTCCTGAAACCCAGCACCCTGATGGACCCCTTGCAGTAGAGTTAAAATCTCTCGAGCTGTTTGTTCTAAACTCTGTACAACTTTTCGGATTTCCTAGAAAGAAATAGATCAAAATATCAAATAAATTCAACATAAGTATATTATCATAGCCTCAAACCAAATATACTAGACAGTATATTTAATCTATGACACCTTCACTTACATTTCAAACACTATCAACCTTTACAATGACATAAATGGTACACAAGATTTATTCAGAACTGAATTCTGACTTCTCTATGAAACCTTAAGGAAATCATTAAAAAATCTGAGATTCCTCATACAGATTTCAAACGGTAACAGCCACCCACTCGCACTGAATATCCCATTGGAACACTGAAGGAGATGAGGTATCCAGACATACAGAAAAAACGAAACACAACACAGGACTGCATATCTTTCATTCATTCATTTCGCAAATATTCACTGAGCACTTGTATTACTAGGGAACCAACAAACGGTCCCTTCTTTCCTGCAGTTGTGTCAAGCGGGAGGCGTTTAAAAAGTAACGACCGCACAAATTAATGCGCTACTATAAGTAAACATAATAGGAAAAAGATCCTTTTGATTGTGAGGTCAAGAAGATGACCAGAAAAAAAGAGTGGAAAAGAAACGCATACCAGGAAAAGCAAGCAGTGCTTGCAAAAGTCCCCAGGCAGACGCTATTTGGGGAACTGGAGGAATAAAAGGGAGGTGGCGTGACCATAACATACAACAGGAGTAAAAAGAGACTGGAGAGACCCGTGGGCCACAGTTGATTCTGGATTTTTATCCTACGTAAAATGAGAAGCCATAGGAGAGTTTTTAAAATAAATGCCACACGTGCTTTTAAGACAGCAATAACCCACACAAGAAACACGTGTTGTCTGAGTCCCAGGCGCTGAGGGTTCGACATAAAAATGAGCTAAAAATGAGAAAAACTGACACCCAAATGAGGTAGGTGATGCCGAAGAGCCGAGCTCGGAACACAGGGAACCAGGACCGGGCAGCAGAAATGGGGTCGGGGTCAAAAAGGTGCCCTAAGCCGAAACGTGAAGGGTCGGAACCCACCCCCGGAGGCTTCCTCACCGCTCGAATCAGAGCGACGGAGGAGGGCCGGGCGTCACGGCCCAGCTAGGCAAGGAGAGGGGAAGGGATAAGGGGAGACGGGGACTCGCCTCTCGGATGTCCTGCTCGGCAGCCAAAAAGCCCTGCAGCTCCACGAAGATCTCGCTCACAGACATGGCGCCGGCCGCACGACCGTCAGCCAGGGCTGCGAGGGTGGCCGGCAGAGTGCGTTCGGGAAACAACCGGCACCTTCAGTTGCAACGTCCCGCCGCTACCGCCGCTGCCGCTGCGTCCACCCGGCCCTACACTGAGCTTGTCGCTGGGGTCCTCCCAAGCCCGCGGCGCCCAGGAAGCCGGGCTGTCCGCCGCGATGCCTGAGACGCTGGCCGGAAGGCAAAGCATGGTGGGCGGGGCTCTTCGACAGGCATCGCTGGAAACAACCCGGGAGGGGTCCTCGGAGCACGTGGGCCAGAGAGAGGTGGGGACTTGGGCTAAGAGATGTGGAACCATCCTGCTGTTAGGTAGTCGTTTCCTCCGTCAGTGTCATGCTAGGTATTTGGTTCCAGGAGCTGTGCACGATACCAAAACCTGAGGTCTCTTATATGAAATCGTGTTAAGTTCAGTCGTGTCCGGCTCTGCCACCCCGTGGACTGCAGCACATCAGGCTTCCGTGTACATCACCAACTGCCGGAGGTTGCTCAAACGCCATGTCCAGCCAGTCGATAGTGCCATCCGACCATCATCCTCTCTCATCCCCTTCTCCTGCCTTCAATCAGAGTCTTTTCCCAGGGAGTCAGTTCTTCTCATCAGGTGGCCAAAGTATTGGAGTTTCAGCTTCAGCATGAGTTCTTCTTCCAATGAATATTCAGGACTCATTTCCTTTAGGATTTTCTGATTTGATCTGCTTGCAGTCCAAGGGACTCTCAAGAGTCTTCTCCAACACCACAGTTCAAAAACTTCAATTCTTCAGGGCTCAGCTTTCTTTATGGTCCAACTCTCATCCATTCATGACTACTGGAAAAAACAGCTTTGACTAGACGGACCTTTGTTGGCAAAATAATGTCTCTGCTTTTTAATATGCTGTATAGGTTGGTCATAGATTTTCTTCCAAGGAGCAAGCATCTTTTAATTTCATGGCTGCAGTCACCATCTGCAGTGATTTTTGGAGCCCAAGAAAATAAAGTCTGTCACTGTTTCCATTGTTTCCCCTATTTGCCATGGTGTGATGGGACCAGATGCCATGATCTTCGTTTTTTGAATGTTGAGTTTAAGCCAGCTTTTTCGCTCTCCTCTTTCACTTTCATCAAGAGGCTCTTCAGTTACTCTTCACTTTCTGCCATAAGGGTGGTGTCATCTGCTGTATCTGAGGTTACTGAGGTTACTTCTAATATCTAATAAAATGTGTTATGTAAATGGTTGTTTATAAATAATATGTAAATAGTTCCCAGTACACAGAAAATTAAAGTTTTACTTTTCATAACTCTGGAATTCAGTATTTTCTCTCTAAATTGGTTAAATCTGGCATGTGGAACCACAGATTCAGAGGGCTGACTGTACAAGGTGTTTTGTCCCACAGCAGTTGCCAGGAAGATGCTTCAGTCCTGAAGGGTATGCAGATTCCAATCTTTGGAAAAACATTCGTCTGTGCAAAAAATACCCAGGAAAAATAAAAGTTATGCAGGACTGGAATAACAGGATGGATTAAGAGTAAAAATTTTCTCTATGTACTTTTTTTTAAGTTTAACATCGCTGTAGGATTGTATTGCATTTTTTAAGATTACATGAATTTTTAAGCGTTTCAAGTGTGAAGTTTTTCTTTGTCTCAACTAACACCTTCATTCTCCTTCCTTGAAGCAAGACTTTTTGTATGACCAAATTCCATACATGTACCCTACAAATTGGAGCAGGAAATGGCAGCCCACTCCAATATTCTTGCCTGGAGAATCCCATGAACAGATGAGTCTGGCTGACTACAGTCCATGTGGTTGCAAAGAGTCACACAACATGACTTAGCAACTAAACAACAACAACCCTACAGATACGTGTGTGTAGGGTGCACTCCAAATGAATTAAAATGATTACTTATATCAAGTAAATGATAACTTATTGTTTGTCCCACATGTTATTCTAAAACTTTAGACAAAGGATCATATTTTATCTTCATTATACTTATGCAAATTTGATACTATTTTTATCGTATAAATAAGATAGTTGAGAGGCGGGGGAGGGGCAAATAAGAGGATTTTAAGAGGTACAGCATAGCGAAAAAGCCAATGTTTTTTAATAATTTTATATGGATATCTATAAAATTACCAAATTACTAAATTATATACTTGTAATTAATATAAGTCAACTATACTTTGATAAAAAAGGAAAACTGAAAGTCAGAATTTAATAAGATCATTCTTTTAAGTCCTATTTTTAAAATTCTTGACATATTTTGTCAAATCACTTTTCAAAGACATTGAACTAATTTCCATTCCCCTGCCCGCCAGGGCCTGAAGCAGCCAGTTTGCCTGCACTCTCCCCAGTGTGAATATTAACATGTAGACTTTCGGGGCTAATTTAAGGGTGAAATTATACCTCTTTTAATAGTACTGAGGACAGTGTGATGGGTGGTGCACGTCTGCAAGGTTCTTTGAAGGGCAAAAGAGGCCAGAAAGAAGCGTGGTTGGGAGCTGTGGCCTGCAGTCTGAGAACAGGAGAAAAGGTTAGGGAGTCAGTGCAAAGAGAGAAAAACAAGATGAGCCTGGAGCTTGTACCCATGAGGGTTTGGGGTTTTTTCCAATTTATTTTTGGCTGTGCTACAAGGGCTTTTTTCTAGTTGCAAAGAGCAGGGGCTACTTTTTGTTGCAGTGTGTGGGCTTCTCAGTATAGTGGCTTCTCTTGTGGTGCACAGGCTCAAGGGCACGCAGGCTTCAGCACTTGCTGCTAGAGGGCTCAATAGTTGCTGTCCCTGGGCTCTAGAGCACAGGCTCAATAGTTGTGGCACCTGGACTTCGTTGCTCTGTGGCATGTGAGATCTGCCCAGACCAGGGATTGAACCCATGTCTCCTGCATCGGCAGGCAGATTCTTTACCAATGAGCCACCAGGGAAGCCCCCATGAGGTTTTAATTTACAGAGGTGACAGTGACAGCTAGAAAGGCCAGTGCCACTGAAAGAAGAATTTATTACTTATATTTCCTGAGAGGACAGGGCACACCATACCATGCAGGGCCACATGGGGAAGCACCAGGTTTACTCAGGAGGCAGAAGCAGGAGCAAGGAAAGCCAAGCCAGAGCCTGTGTCTGTGACTACTTTGAATGCTTCTGGTGGGCTTCTGACTGTAGGAGTGGTCTCAAGTCACCTCATACCTGGCCCTGGCAGGACTTAGGGCAGGGAACCAATATTGGCTTTGTACATGAGATTCAGGTAAGGAGATGCTCCAGGCTGAGCCTTTGCTAGCCCTGGGAGAAACAGTCTGTCTACAGCCAACTGGCTTTTTGGATTTTTTAAAATTTATTTTGTAATCAAATACAGTTGATTTACCATCTTGTGTTAGTTTCTGGGACACAGCAAAGTGACTAGTTATGTAGATATTCTTTTTCATATTTTTTTGCTGTTATGGTTTATCACAGGATATTGAATATATTTCCCTGTGCTAAACAGTAGGACTTTGTTGTCTATCCATTCTATATATAATAGTTTGCATCTGCTAATCCCAAACTGCCAGCAAGCTTGTTAAGGTGTCAAAATAGAAATAGAGAAAATACAAACATGATTAATACAGGCTAGGAAGGGGGCACCAGGATGTGGACTACAGGCCCTTCAAGACCCAGGACACCCTGGGTGCCCCTCACTGCAGGACTGGAAAGGATCTTGGGATGAAAGAGGGCATTGGTGAGTCAGCCCAGTGGTTTCCCCAGGGAATCTGGACCCTCTGGGCAGCACCCACTCTCCACACTTCCCACCCCTGTCTCCCAGAGGCCCACCCGATTTGGGGCCTGTGCATGACATTAAACACAGCACAGGGCAGGGTGTGCCCCAGGTGACAGACATCCACAGGACAAAGGAAGAAAATTTCCCTTCCAGCCTCAGGTCATGGGGCCCTAAGTGGTCTGCAGATTGAATGTTTAGCTTGTCAGGTGACATGCATTGAGGCTGCACAGTTGAAGCTGGTGATACAGATGAGAATCGCGCCCCACTTCTTCCCCTAAAACTGTGCCTTTCAGTCCCACGTGAGAAGCCCTGTAACTGAGCAAGGGGCAGTCTGGCAGGGCCAAGGGTGAGGTGGGGCAGTCTGCCCTCTTTAGTGACAGCAGCTGGCCTCACATAGCTGGGCTTTCATCCTGAGGGTGACATGTTGGATGATCCCACAGGGATCAGGCAGAGAGATGTAAGGGGAGGAGAACAGGGGGAAAGGAAGGTGGGCAGAGCTGGGCAGGCACCTTGGACCTTGTTGGTACCCACCTGGTCTCCTCTCCTCCAGCCCTCAGCCCCACCCCACAGAGCCTTCTCCTCCCATGGCCCGGCTCCCCAGATACTCAGCACATCCTGCCTTGCCCTGCAGGTGGTCCCACTCTGCCATCCACCCCCACCCCCACCCCCTGCCATCAATCTCAGCAAGCAGCCCTCGCTGTGAGGGGGCCCAGCCCATAGGTGATGATGGTGGCACCATGGGAAAGACGTGCCCCTATTCTATCACAAGTGAGGGGTGGCATGGGAAGACAAGAGGGGGAGAACTGCAGTGAGCTCACTCAACAGCCCACTTGGTCTGGGGAAGTGCCTGGGAGGTATTTGTTATACCTTGTTAAGTGACTGGAGTGAGGTGGTGCTGGCAATGAGTGCTGGGGACAGGTGCCAAGGCAGTGTGTATGGGACAGTCCAACTCAGTGAGAACCATCTCACCCAAGTAGCCTCCCCATTCTACACGCAAATCAGGAGGGAGGAAAACAGGGAAAGAAGTTAAGAAGGACAGAAGGAAGGAAGAGACAAATATAGGCAGCTCAAGTCTATTACCTGGGCATGTGGAAGGCCAGCTGCCATTCTGATCATTAGTACTGTTGCTGCTGCCACTAAACAGTACAGACTCGCCCACCTCCACCCAGGAAACTTACCAATCATCTCACCCAAAATCTTATTTACGGCTGAGAACACTAAGGTACCACCTGAGAGGAGGAGATTTTCCCCAGGCACATGGCCAAGGGTCTAGTGGGTTTCTGGATTCTCTGACCAGAAGAGCACAACGCCAGTGATCCCTGGGCTCTAGACAAAAAATGCAGAGGAGAATGAGATGGTCCCTGGCAGGGCCAGAGCATACGTCATTGAAGCACTGTGACTGACTCAAGCTCAGAAAGGAGAAAATGAAACAGGTCTGGGAGGCAGTGAGGATTCAAGGGCTGAGACTCTGTCCCCAGTTAAGGGCAGACTTCTATAATCAGGTAAAGACCAAAAGGAGGGTGTCCTGGTAGCTTTCTGTGAACATCCAAGAGTTCCTCCACTACCTCGCTGTAAGGTGTCAAGTCAGCCCCAAGATTAATCAAAGTGTTTTCCTCAGAACATTATTTCAGGGCACCAAAGTGGTAACTGTATTCGTTTCCTAAGGCTGCCATTACAAATGACCACAAACTGAGTGGCTGGAAACAACAGAAATGTCTTCTCCCACAGTTCTGGAGGCTAAAAATCCAAGTCCCAGATTTTGGCAGGGCCATTCTCGAAGATTCTAGGGAAGAAGAGTCCCTTACCTCTTCCAGCAATTCCTGGTGTTCCTAAGTTTATGACATCTCTCCAATCTCTGCCTCCATCATCAAGTAGCATTCTCCGTGTGTGTCCAAATTTCCTCATTATAAGGACATTAATCATTGGATTAGGGCCTACCTTATTCCATAACAACCTCATCTGAACGTGATTACATCAGCAAAGATACTGTCTGCATCACAGGTGTTGAGGTGAAGACTTAAACATATCTTTTGAGGGGACAGCAATTCAACCCAGTTCAGTGATCAGTTCCCCATGTCTCTACTCTTGATAATCAAAGTGTAATCCACAGAGCATCAGCCTCACCTGGGAGCTTGTTAGAAACACAGAACCTGAGTCCCTGCCCCCACCTAGGAATCAGAATTGGCAATCCACATGCTCACTCAGTTTTAATAAGACTTGGGTCACCACCTGATCCTTTAGAGGCCAGGAATTCCTGCAGCGGGTTGCGGAAATCTGAGGGTTATCTCCCAGAAGAAAACCATCAGTTTGCCGTCTTCCCGTCTCTGCTCCTCCTTTTTCCTCCCCATAGGAACTAAAGAGATAAGTCAGGAATAGAGGGGGCTGTTCACACACACACACACACACACACACGGAAGGGACCCTCAGGGACCCGTAGAACCTGCTCTGTATCCTAGACCAGTGTCTGACTCATATATCAAACATCTAATTTTCAGAGCAGCCAAGAGGCCAGCTCTGCAACAACGCAAGGAGTGAAAGCCATCTCCTGTAGGCAACAGAAGACGACGCCCTTGCTAAAGCATCAGATCAGCTTAGAAAAGCCCTCCCGAGGGGAGCTCCTGGACACAGAGCTGACCTCGTTGGCAGGTAGAATCACTGTCAGGCAGGATATCTAAATACTGAGCAGCCAGGCGAATGAGCACCTCCAAATGGAGGCACCTCCAAATGGAGGCAACTCCGAACGTGCCAAACGACACCTGCCAGTCGAGAAGCCCCTTCAGCCCTTTCACTGCGCTGCGCAGCGCCCTATGCCTCGCCGCCGCGCTACGCTGTCGCCCAGGCTCCGCCCCCGCGCCGTCCACCCAGGCTCCGCCCCGGAGCCGTACCACAGGCCCCGCCCTCCCTTCCGGTTTGGGGAAGCAGAGGGTCTGGCGTTTCCGGGTGTACCGCGTGGGTCTCGTCTAATTACGAGTTGGCGGAATGGCGGCGTTCGATGGCCCGGCAAAGCCGCTCCTGTCTCTAAACCCGCAGGAGGATGCCAAATTTAAAAACGAGGTGGCTCAGGTTCGTCGGCGTGCGACCAAGGTGAGCGGCCGGCGCGGACCCGACCGCGAGGGGAGGTGGCGGACTGGCTCTGGGGGTCCCGCCCGCGCGCCTCGGCCTCACCAAGCCTGTGCTTCGCCGTCCGGCGTCACCCAGCTCGGACCCCGACCTCAAGAGCTTGCGGGCCGAGGTTTCCTCGGAAGGACCGAGATGTGACGGCTTTGGGCCGCGCGGGCTTTAGGGTCCTTATGGAGGTAAAGTAAGGAGTGGGTATCGCAGGGATGCTCGGAGAGAGGAGAGCCGGCTGTTGGGTCGGCCCTCGTCCCACGGGTCAGCTCCAGTCCTTCGGCTGGGCCCCCAAACTGGAGAGGTTTGTTTGCCTGGTTAGTGGTTTTGGAATTCGTAAAAGACGGTATTACCCAAGTTCTATTTGCTGTTTGGGGGCCCTGATATCAAGTTCAATAATATTTGCCCAAGATTTTATCATAAAATGTACATGAGAAAGCTTAAAAGTCTGTATTACCGAAGGCAGGCGTTCGAGGGTAGAGACACTAAAAGGTTAGTAGGCTTCGTGAAGGTTTACTGACGTCTTAAAATTGTTTCTTTATTTGGGTGCGAGTGAACGGTGATCTGCAAACAATATTGAAGGATATGTTTGTTAGAGTTCTTAGGCCAGAAGATTTTATCTGTTAATTCAGCGTGTGTAGTTACTAAGTATTCGTGCTCGGAGAGGGAAGCTGAGAAGACAGGCTACTGCTTGGCGATTGTCCTCGTGGGGACACCCTTTTATTTTTTTCATTGAAGTATAGTTGATTTACAGTGTTGTGTTAATCTCTCCTGGGCTGTTGAATATAGTTCCCTGTGCTATACAGTAGGATCTTGTTGTTTATCCATTTTCTATATAATAGTTTGCATCTGCTAACCCCAGACTCCCACCCCACTTCCCTCTTGGCAACCATAAGTCTTTTCACTGTATCTAAACAGCTAATTCTTTATAGTTTCTGTTGTGGTAAGTGGAAATACAGGGTAGGTTCTTGATCTCTTGTCTTAATCTAAGAGCAGAGTTTCACAAGTTTTGTTGCAGTGTGATTTTTTTAATTAAAAAAAGACATATATATATATTTCCCTGGTCTTTATGTTTTCAGCAACAGGAGAAACGAAAACCTACTCCTGGAGTAATCTATGTGGGCCACTTACCACCATCCCTTTATGAAACCCAAATCCGAGCATATTTTTCCCAATTTGGCACTGTTACAAGATTCAGACTGTCCAGGAGTAAAAAGGTAAGGTTTTTGCATTGAATTAGATTGTTTCATTTTCCAAAAGCATATCATCCTTGACAGGTTTTGGAGCATGTTTGCATGTTATTGCTTATCACACACTTCATTCCAGAAAAAGATTGGATAAGGTCTAGAACCTGAAGCAGACGGAGAACAAAATTAGTATTCCTGTGCATGTTATTTTCATTTTTTTTTTTTAAGGTAATTGCCTCAAGTCCTCAAATTGGCAATCCTCGTGAGTTCTTTTTATCCTGTAACTACTAAGCCAGGGGTTCATGAACTTAAGTGTGAGGCTGGATTCTACACCTTATTGATTGTGTGACTTTGGGCAAATTCTATAACCTGCATACTTGTTTTCTGATTTGTAAAATATGAGCAAAATTGCACCAGCCTCTCAGGAGTATTGAATCAAAGCTAAAATGGTAATGAGTATAAGATTCTTAGAACAATGCCTGATACACAAAGTACTGTAAAAATGTCACTGTATCATACCTACCTCCTAATAAAGATTTGTGTGGTTTATTTCAGTAATAGGGTGTGGCCGACTTTTTTTCCTACATACACATACTTCTATTGGTTGTAACCACTGAATTCTTGATACAGTTTGTTCACATTTTACCCCTTAAGTTACAACAGAACAGAGTTAACTATTTTTTGTCCCTACTCTGTTGTCACTGCCTAAACATGCTGCAGTTTGTTTATCCACCCTCTTGTTGAACCTTAGCTTTTTCCAGTCTTATCGATGAAACTGCTGGGAACATTCTTTGTGCAGGTATAGGTGACTTTCTCTTGAATAGTATTTTTCAGACCCTGAATCCACAATAAGAAGTAAGTTTTACAGCACAAGCCAGCACATGTGTACCTGTACGTAAACATTAACTGAAATAAAAGTCTAGGAAGATGATACTTTCCCATTCAGTTTATTTAAAAATACTGTTCTGACATAATAAATTGATTCTGCTGCCCTTAAAAGGGCAACATTTAAACTTTTCAAACTCTGAGTTTGAAAAATAGCACTTTATAGCATATCCTCTGGATGAGTATAGAATGATCTGCCTCATTTTTAGTGAGATTCAGTCACTTAAGTCGCGTCCAACTTTTTGTGACCCCATGAGTCACAGCACGCCAGGCCTCCCTGTCCATCACCAACTCCCGGAATCCACCCAAACCCATGTCCATTGAGTTGGTGATGCCATCCAACCATCTCATCCTCTGTCATCCCCTTCTCCTCCTGCCTTCAATCTTTCCCAGCATCAGGGTCTTTTCAAATGAGTCAGCTCTTCGCATCAAGTGGCCAAAGTATTGGAGTTTCAGCTTCAGTATCAGTCCTTCCAATGAATATTTAGGACTGATTACCTTTCGGATGGACTGGTTGGATCTCCTTGCAGTCCAAGGGACTCTCAAGAGTCTTCTCCAACACCATAGTGCAAAAGCATCAGTTCTTTGGCGCTCAGCTTTCTTTACAGTCCCAACTCTCATATCTATATATGACCACTGGAAAAACCATAGCCTTGACTAGACAGACCTTTGTTGACAAAGTAATGTCTCTGCTTTTGAATATGCTATCTAGGTTGGTCATAACTTTCCTTCCAAGGAGTAAGCGCCTTTTAATTTCATGGCTTCAGTCACCATTTGTAGTGAGTTTGGAGCCCAGAAAAATAAAGTCAGCCCCTGTTTCCCCATCTATTTGCATGAAGTCATGGGACCAGATGCCATGATCTTAGTTTTCTGAATGTTGAGCTTTAAGCCAACTTGTTCACTCTCCTCTTTCACTTTCATCGAGAGGCTCTTTAGTTCTTCAATTTCTGCCATAAGGGTGGTGTCATCTGCATATCCGAGGTTATTGATATTTCTCCCAGCAATCCTGATTCCAGCTTGTGCTTCTTCCAGCCCAGCGTTTCTCATGATGTACTCTGCATATAAGTTAAATAAGCAGGGTAACAGTATACAGCCTTGACATACTCCTTTTCCTATTGGGAACCAGTCTGTTGTTCCATGTCCGGTTCTAACTGTTGCTTCCTGACCTGCATATAGGTTTCTCAAGAGGCAGATCAGGTGGTCTGGTATCCCCATCTCTTTCAGAATTTTCCACAGTTTATTGTGATCCACACAGTCAAAGGCTTTGGCGTAGTCAATAAAGCAGAAATAGATGTTTTTCTGGAACTCTCTTGCTTTCTCGATGATCCAGCGGATGTTTGCAATTTGATCTCTGGCTCCTCTGCCTTTTCTAAAACCAGCTTGAACATTTGGAAATTCACAGTTCATGTATTGCTGAAACCTGGCTTGGAGAATTTTAAGCATTACTTTACTAGCCTGTGAGATGCGTGCAATAGTGAGATTGAGTATCATCATTTGCTTATCAGCTTTTGGTGTTCTGTGAAATGCTTGTTCATGTTTTTGCCCTTATTGTTGTCTTTTCAAAGACTTTTTTTTGGTTTATTATATCTTTATTTTTTACTAAGGTTAACTTTCTGTTTTATTATTTTTTAATATAAATTTATTTATTTTAATTGGAGGTTAATTCACGATACTGTATTGGTTCTGCCATACATCAACATGAATCCGCCTCAAAGACTTTTTTCTGCTTTTTGTAAGTTGTTGTTTTGTAAGTGTTTTTCCTAATGAAGTGCAGTTGTGTTCACCAGCTTTATGTTCTGGCAGTGTTGACAGGGAAGTAGAAAGGAAAGTGTAATGAACATCCTCCCCTGAATTCACTCATTGTTAATATCCTGACACATTAGCTTCATCTCTTGTCATATCTATAAAAACATACAAACCTTTTGGGGTTTTTTAACCTTTTGAAGAAAGTGACAGTTGTAATACTTTAATATAAATTCATCATCATAAATCTAAGAATAAGGACATTGTACTACACAATTATAGTATGATAATCTCATTTACTACCCCTCTTCAACCCCTCTTCAAATATCCCCAATAGTCCCTGCCATTCTGGGATCCAGTTAGGGTTTATGTGTTGCACTTGATCATTTAGTTCTTCACCCTATGTAGAAGAGTCTCTCTATCCCTGTTTTGCTTGTTTGGTTTTTCTTGACATTGGCTCTTTCAAAGAATTGAGGCCGGTTGTCTTAGAAAGTCTGCTCCTTGATGCAGCGCACTGAATTGTAACATTCCCAGCTTTGTTGCATATTATAAAGGTATCCACCCCAGTTTTGACTATCTGCTTGGTATTTCTAACTTTCTTGGATTCCTAGGTCAAGGTTTTGGCTTTTGAGTGTTTGATTTGGGGAACACATTTGACATGTATTTTCACATCAGATTTCAAAAGATTTATTATAGTGTTTTACACTCCACCATTGTTTGCCTCCTGAGTGAGAGTTGGGGTGGTAGGAGGGTTGTCAGACATTTAAAGTTTTACCAGAATCATCCTGTTGCAGATAACTAACCTGAGACTCTAGGTGGTGGCCGTGTCCTGATTGTTAGTCACTAGCACAGCTAGGAGTCAGCCTCCTGGCTCCCATCTCTTATTAAGCCACACAGCCTGTGAATGGTTTCTAATTTCCAGGATCACATGACCAGTTTTGAGCCATATCTGAAAATAATTTGTTTAATGCAAGATTGTAAAGTTTTCCTAGTTGTTGTCACTAAGAATTGGAACTGTAGAGGAGGAAAAGTTCTTTTTCACTGCCCTAGGCTGAGACCCTATAAATTGGACTGAAAAACTGAGAGATTAAAAAGACTAAAATGTGTGCTTACTTATGGGAATGCTCAAAGGGTTGTTAGAACTTTGAGGATGACAAGATGAGGGCACAGTGCTTTAAGTTTATATGGTTGCAAGTGTGGGAAGGCAAATATACAGGAGGCTAACAAGAATTCTACAGTCCAAATGCCCAGGTTTGGGTGTTGGTGATAAAATCTGCTTAGTAAAGTTTGTTGTGTGGATTCCTCTAACATCTTTCTGATAGAAGGGAGAGGACACCTTTCTAAATTTGTGTCCTGTTTTTAGGTAAATAAGGGGAGCGCAGAGTTTCTTGTTCTATTTCTCAGTACCTTCAGGTCAGAATAATTATTTCCCAAAGGAGCAGATGTGGGGTAGGCATACCCTGCCACCCTAAAGTAGCATGTGTTGAGTACTTGACAGAAGTGTGGAGCACTTGCAGGTTATTTTGTGTTTTCATGGCAACTCTATGAGAGTGTTTATTTTATCCTCATTTTATAGAAGGAAAAATTGAGGCTTAAACATTCCTTATCTGAGTGTCAGAGCTCAGATCCAAA
The DNA here is from genome assembly GCA_006408675.1 of Madoqua kirkii. Classification (NCBI taxonomy): domain Eukaryota; kingdom Metazoa; phylum Chordata; class Mammalia; order Artiodactyla; family Bovidae; genus Madoqua; species Madoqua kirkii. Next base: position 39,061 of record SJYC01105208.1, read on the forward strand.
CCTGAGCATTTGGATTTTAGAACTCTTGTTAGCAAGCTCATCTTGTTATGGGTTGGAGGCCAGAACCCAGCATGTGTGTCTCTGAGAGAGTGGCCCCTGGTCCATTTTTTTCATATAAATGGGAATTATATTATCTGTATTTTTTGTGACGCATTTATTCCATCTTCCAAGTAGATGGATAATATAATAGGAGATCGATGAGTAAAGGACTATGGGACCTACCAGATTCCTTTATGTTGGCTGTTACTACTGAATAAATTCCAACTATAATTATTTATCATATGTAATCAAAAATCCCAGGAAATCTTCAAAACCATTGGCAAATTTAGACTATTTTGGATCTTTTCTTTCCCTGTAACAGTCTGCACACTATGTGATTTGAAGTTGAAAATTAAAGCTGTCTTAATGTTATTCCTTAATGCTGTTCCTTGGAGAAGGCAATGGCACCCCACTCCAGTACTCTTTCCTGGAAAATCCCATGGACGGAGGAGCCTGGTAGGCTGCAGTCCATGGGGTCGCTAAAAGTCGGACACAACTGAGCAACTTCACTTTCACTTTTCACTTTCATGCATTGGAGAAGGAAATGGCAACCCACTCCAGCGTTCTTGCCTGGAGACTCCCAGGGACGGGGCAGCCTGGTGGGCTGCTGTCTATGGGGTCGCACAGAGTCGAACACAACTGAAGCGACTTTGCAGCAGCAGCAGCATCAGCAGCGCTATTCCTACTGGGAATTCCCTGGTAGCTCATTCGGTATCTGCCTGCAGTGCAGGACACCCAGGTTCAATCCCTGGATTGGGAAGATCCCCTGAAGAAGGAAATGGCAACCCACTCTAGCATTCTGCCTGGAATATCCCATGAACAGAGGAGCCTGGCAAGCTACAGTCCATGGTGTCGCAGGAGTCAGACACAACTAATGTACATTATTTAATGACATTTTAGGAGTTTAATGGCACATTAGAATGTAATTGTTCTGCTTGCTGTGGTGGATTTGTCATTGCAGACTGGAAATAGCAAAGGCTACGGCTTTGTGGAGTTTGAATCTGAAGATGTTGCCAAAATAGCTGCTGAAACAATGAACAACTACCTTTTTGGTGAAAGACTCTTGAAGTGTAAGTACCCGATTCTTAGCCTGTGGGATTCAGGGATGCTTCTGCTGACAGTGGCTGTGGTGGGAGGTTGCTTATCTGCTTGGACGTCCCACCTCATCCCTGGGATGAGTCTCCTAAGCAGTGGTGCAACAGTTTAAGTACATTTTCAAGATAGGTTTGAACTAGAATTTTAAGATTTCCGGAGTGAGAGCTGTTTGATGCTGAGATGGAGTTGGAACAGTTTCCTTGAGGAGTAAATAGGAAGGGCTTCCTGGTGGGATGTGGGAGGCTTCCCTGAGGAAGAGTCATTAGAGTTGGAACCTGAAGATTAAATAACAGCCAGGTAAAGGGGTGGAACTGAGAGTTTGGTGGGGGGACAGCAAATGCCAAACCAGTGACAAACGTCATTGCCTGCAAGGAGCATAGCGAGAGATGATGGAGGAGAAATAGACGAATGAAGGTCAGGTACCAGAAGCCATGTAAAGCGCAATTTAGAATACATGCCAAGGAGAGCGGAAAGCACTAATGGTCCTAGACAGGATGATGTTCAGGGTGAGGAGTCACATGTCAGCCGGTCTTCATGGCCTTGGCTGCAGCCCTCTGCAGAGAAACCATCGGAAGGGCAAGGGTGACAGTCGCAGATAGAGGTTCATCTTGCAGGAGGTGGAGCTCCCACCGACCCGCCTCCCCAGAGCAGCACATCCGGAGCCAGCACCCAGGTCACACCTCTCCATCTTAGTTCCTATTGCTGTGAGAGAGGGTCCCAGGAGCCCCCTGAGATCCTGGGTGTTATTCACACATGAAAAATGTGGCTCTTGCCAGGACGAAGTGGGTGATTGGGTGACCACATGTATGAGATCCCTGCTGTGCTCCACCTGACTTCTGAAGGATGGCACAAACAGTTCCGAATTCTGCTATGAGGTGTTAGCCACATCCCCACCTCTTTTTTTCAGGGGAGTAGTTTGTCTTGGAGGTGATCCCAGGGAAATAATTTGTAAGGAATGGAGATTTGACAGGGAGGAAGGAAGTCAGTAAAGGATATGTTAGCAAGCAGGTTATTTAGGCATTTGGGCTCCTTCTTGCTGGCCACAGAATTATCCCAGCTGACAAGCACAGAAACTGGGATATTTGTGTACCATATATCACTGGCAGAGGGTAGATCCCAGAGATTTTGGCTTCCCTGCACAAGGGGCCCAGTGTGCATCCCTAAGCAGAGAGATACAGATAAGCAGTGAGCTGCCTTAGTCCTGGGCAGGTGCCTGGAGGGTCTGAGCCGGAAGGTAAGAGCTTCTGCTGTCATGAGTCACACAGTCTAAAAGTGGGAGTCCTTTTAGCTTCGGGAACCCTAAGACTTAATTTCCACACTCTCCTCTATGCATTCGTCTTGTTCACTCGTGTATCTCTAGTCCTGGAATCGTTTTTGGCACACAGTGAGTGGTAGATAATTGGGGCTGTCTGACTTTCCTTGGGTACCTGCTTTATTCTTTCAGGCTGCTCCATGCAAGGAGGGGGACACATCAATTTGATTATGCTACAAGTCACACAAGGTGACACAAGGGAGAATCTGAAGTTCTCATTAAAAACCTTTCCCTTCTACTTGGTTGAAAACTTTTTTTTTTTCTTTTTAATTGTAGGTCATTTTATACCACCTGAAAAGGTACATGAAGAACTTTTTAGAGAGTGGCATATGCCATTTAAAAGGCCATCATATCCAGCAGTGAAACGGTACAATCAGAATCGGTCACTTGTTCAAAAGCTACGGATGGAGGAGCGGTTTAAAAAGAAGGAAAAATTACTCAGAAAGAGATTGGCTAAAAAGGGGATTGATTATGATTTCCCTTCATTGGTGAGTATTCCTCTGTATAAAATCTCTAAGCCAGCATCTCCCCCTACGAGGTTTTGACTGAATTTTTACAACTGGAATCATTGTAGGCTTGTCTTTGTAGGTTTGTCAAGCTGTCCTCGTATTTCCTGTTACACTACACAGGGGTGGAAATCCTGAAAGGGATTAACCAATTTGCAACAGTACCTGATTTAGCAGTTTTAGATGAGTGAATCAGTGAAACCTTACTTGACCAAAAACCATAATGCTTGTAGATTACTAATAAAGGTGTCATTGCCAGGATTAAATGTGGTTTATTGTATGTTACTAGTAAATACCAAGACTGTAAAATGACCATCCTTTTTATGCTACTTTAGTTAAATTTTTGTTTCATGGTCCTTTTAATTTGGAAATAGTCGTAAAAGTCTATGTCAGAATTAACTAATAAGTATATGTATAATGATCTAATAGTAAGTTTTAAAGTATACATAAGTGAGACTGCTAGTTTTACAGCTTCTTTTTCTATTACTTCTTTATGCTTGTTTAGGTTAAGGTATTACATAAAAATGAGGAAAATGAGGAAAATGCTTCAAACACTGGTCCTCGAAATTCCAGAAAGCACCAGGTAAAACTTTCGCCTGTCATATTACCCACTTGATATTTGAGAAAGATAAATGGGGAAGTCCGTTGAGGACTACTGTGTCTTAGTCAACACGCAGATTGATGAAGTCTCTTAAAATTTATTGAAGGCTTTACGTAAGAAGAAGAAAGCCGCTTCAGTCACTCCTAAGACTCCTGAGAAGGCTGTGGATAGCCAGGTAAGATTGTCTTCAGTATTCTGGGAATCCGGTATTACAGTTTAAAGGAGGAAAAGCAGTTGCTGCTACTGTCACTTTGCTTGCTCAGTCTTGTGATGAAGTGTGATAAGCATCTAAGTGCTTGATCATGTGCAGCTATATCATCAAATGATGGAAACAGGCCTAAAATAATACACATAACTTCTAAAAACAGAGGAGAGGTGGTGGGAGAGGGTCATTCCTAATATCTTCCCACATTTATATATTATAATCTTTCACTTGAACCCAGGGTCCCACACCAGTTTGTACACCAACATTTTTGGAGAAACGAAAATCTGAAGTGGCTAAAATGAATGATGATGATAAAGATAATGAAATAGTTTTCAAACAGCCTGTATCTGGTATAAAAGAAGAAACACAGGAGACTCAACCACCTGCAAGTTCAAAGAAAAAAAGACGAAGAAAACAAAATCAATGATTTTTTTTTTAATGTATTGTGTATAGTTCTTCTGAAAAGATGATTTTATTATGAAGACTAATTCTTTATATTTAACTAGATATAGTGGAATGCAACCAGTAACGAGATAGTTGGGGAAAAACTGGCAATTCAAGTCACTGAGAAAGCAGTCAGTGATTCTGGCTTCCCTGCCCTTGCTGAGGTGCAGAGGTGCACACCAGCTTACAGCAGCCAGGCTTCCACTGCCTCTTGTCCTGTCTCTAGTTTCCTTAGCCGTTTTCACAGCTGCTTTCAGTTACTCTGCCTGGAGAGAAGATCACTATTAACTGCTGATTTAAGTACTAAACTGTAACCTTTGTTGTTGCCATCAAATAAAGAAAATCTTGCTTGACTATCAAAATAGTTCTCTGCTGGACCAAGCACATTTAACCCATCAAATGGCTGAAACTAGAAGTCAGATTCTATGGGGAATGAAAAGGAGGTGTCAGTACTAAAAAGATTCATTTATGTATATACGATCATTTTTACCAATGTTAAATTAGTTTGTGGTGGGCTGGCATGGATTAATTAATAACTACCATCTTGTATCAGTATCATCAATCAGGAATTTGGTTTCAAGATTCATGTAGTGACCACCAGATAAACTTTTTTGTTTTGTTTTGTTTTTGTATGCAAGGGGAACTTGGATATCCTGAAATAAAAATTGTTGGGTTTTGCCTTTTGAAGTGAAGTAAAAGTCTCTTGAGTCGTGTCCGACTCTTTGCAAACCCAAGAACTAATACAGTACAGTCCATGGAATTCTCCAGGACAGAATACTGGAGCGGGTGGCCTTCCCCTTCTCCAGGAGATCTTCCCAACCCAGGGATCAAACCCAGGTCTCCTGCATTGCAGGTGGATCCATTACCAGCTGAGCCACAAGGGATCGGCTCATTCAGTTTCATTAAAAGGATTCATTACCACCAAACATTTTTTCATATAATATTTGTTAAATATGATGATGATAATACTGACCTAGGTGAATCAGTTTTAATACACAGAGAGCATAGGGACTTTCCTGGTGGTGCAGTGGTTAAGAATTTGCCAGTCAGTGCAAGGGACACAGCTTCCTCCCTGGTCCCCAAGATTCTACATGCTACAGAGCAACTAAACCTGCGCACCTAGAGCCCATTGTCCGCAACAAGAGAAGCCACAGCAGTGAGAAGCCTGTGCCCCGCAACCTGAGACCAGCCCCTGCTCACTGCAGCTAGAGAAGGCCCACAAGGAGCAGCAAAGCCACAGTGCACCCAAAAACACAAAAAAATCTTAGCTCTAGGTTAGTCCCTACACAGACCATCTTCATTGTGTTTAATTAAATTGAGTAACAGAACTGCACTTCTTTGAACCATGTCTGAATTTGTGGATCTAGAAATCCATCTGTTTTCCGTTTCTGGGAAAGCACCAGATAACCTTATCAGTGCAGCCTGACAGATTTATTATTTCCGTTTCCTGACCTACTGCCCAGATACTACTTTTTGATGTACCCTGGAGCTGAATGGGGAGAGTGATTTTTAGCATATATCATGGCAAAGAAATAGAGTTGAAGTTAACATTTTCCTGGGAACTATATTAGGAGCATTTGTCAAGGTAGTGTGGGGTTGATCCTCAGATTTTGTAGGGAGAAAATTAAGAATCTGGAAGTTGTAACCGTGGCTGATAGATCATGAGTCTGTCTCACTGCAATACGGCAAAGGCTGTTCAAAGACTGACACAGGCACAGCAGGGCTTCTGTCCCCTGTGCAGTGATGCCCGTGGCTGCTCTCAGCCCACAAGTGTGATGAGTGTGTACAAGTAATTTGCACTTCCTATGAAGGAGATCAGCACGGGATTTCTTTGAAAGGAA
>SJYC01105209.1:0-10102 GCA_006408675.1 Madoqua kirkii
ACAGGCACAGCAGGGCTTCTGTCCCCTGTGCAGTGATGCCCGTGGCTGCTCTCAGCCCACAAGTGTGATGAGTGTGTACAAGTAATTTGCACTTCCTATGAAGGAGATCAGCACTGGGATTTCTTTGAAAGGAATGCTGAAACTCCAGTACTTTGGCCGCCTCATGCAAAGAGTTGACTCATTGGAAAAGACTGATGCTGGGAAGGATTGGGGGCAGGAGGAGAAGGGGATGACAGAGGATGAGATGGCTGGATGGCATCACTGACTCGATGGACTTGAGTCTGAGTGAACTCTGGGAGTTGGTGATGGACAGGGAGGCCTGGCGTGCTGCAATTCATGGGGTCACAGAGACACGACTGAGCAACTGAATTGAACTGATAGAAAAAAATCACAAGGTCCAAACCTAACTACATCATGAGTCAGCCTGTGGCCCTCAAAGCGACCAGTTATCCTACTGCCCAATCCAACCTGCTGCAGGGTTTTGTTTTACATTTTAAATAGTTGAAAAAAATTGAGAAGTGAGTTTCAGGAAGTTCCCTGGTAGGGGTCCTGCAAGCTGCCCATGCAGCTAAAAAAACACAGTGAAGGGTGAGGATAGATAATTTAGGAGTTTGGGATTAACATAGACACTGCTGTATATGAAATAGATAACAAACAAGAACCTGTTGTATAGCACAGGAAGCTGTACTCAATATCTTGTAATAACCCATAATGGAAAATAACCTGAAAATAAATACACATATAAACTGAATCACTTTGCTGTACACCTGAAACTAACTTTGTAACTTCAATTTTTTAAAAAACAGAGAAGCTATAGCCTGGGTACAAATATTTGCAAAGGACTTTTTATCCAGAATGGACCTCTGAAAAACAAGCAGCCTGAATTGTCTTATGGAACCCGGTTTCTGCCTCCTGATAATGAAAAGTAATACAGGCTGTTTGCTTTTTTCAGCTCTGTTGCATCTTATTTACTCGACCAGGGGTTGGACTCGGCTACTGCAGTGAAAGTGCTGAGTCCTAACTTAACTGGACCTCCAGGGAATTCCTCAGACTATTTTCAGTATTTGTGTTTCCATTAAGGACTCATGCATGATAGATGTATGATGATAATGAACGTTTATTAAATCCTTGCATGTGTATTAGCTCCTTTAATCAGGACAACCTATGAAGTTAGACACTTCTGTTCCTGTCTGACTGAAGCCCAGAGAGCTTAAAGAACTTGCCCAGAAGTAGCATATGGTGAGCCAATTCAGCTGACTCCTTTTGACATCCTTCCAACAAGATGGGCATGAAAGCTAGATTGTTAGTGACCGTGGAAAAAAGGGAAGATGCAAAAGCCTTCTGCTGACATGAGCTGGTGACTCTGGAATGGAGGCAGAAGTGGGGCAGTGGGGCAGCCGTGAGAGGAGGCAAAAAGTTCCATTCTTTGGAGCTCAGTTTTGAAGTAGCTGTCAGCATCCTAACACTAGATGGCAGTAGATCCCAGGCACTTTAGATCTACAGTCCTCTCCATTCATTTAAGGAGCTAGCAAAATGCAGTTATTAAAGGGGTTTATACCCTAATTATTTTTTAAACAAGACTTCCCTGAGGAAAACTATTATTCTAAAAACTATAGAATGGGTTAACAACAAGGTCCTACTGAATAGTACTGGGAACTGTATATTCAATATCCTGATAAACCTTAATGGAAATTAATGTTTATATATATATATAACTGAGTCACTGTTGTATGGATGGAATTAACACAACATTGTAAATCAACTACATTTCAATTTAAAAGAAATGACCTCCCTGAGAAGCATCTTTTCACACACACCCCCACCACACACACACAGCACCAATTTCTAGACAACTAAAGATAGAAACTGCCACTATGAAATGACTCTTAAGCAACTGGGTGCTTAGTAACATTCTTTGGGTAATTGGTTATTGTTAAAAGCATACTTGCAAAAGGATGTCAGATAACCAGTAATACAACATACTGATGAAATGAACCAGGATAGTTTATAGATTATGAAGTTGCATGTAGTTACGAATAAGCATAGCTTAGGGTCATTGGGCAATAAATATGGGAAAATGGTTTTATCATTTGGTGTTCCCCAGTGTGTATTAGAATTTGGTGGCCATATTTAAAAAGAAAAGTTCATACAAGAGAACTTAGCTTTACTGTTGTCATCACTGTAAACACAGTCTTTAGCCCGTTCTATTCAGAGTATTTCCTATTGTCCACACTCTATGCTCATTTAGGTTTTTTATTCATGAGGTCCAAATTAAAAGCACAAAATAAACAGATTGGGGCTTTTTTTTTTCTTTTTTTCACACCATGCAGCTTACAGGGTCTTAGTTTTTCAAACAGGAATCGAACTCTGCTTTACAGGCCCTTGGCAGTGAAAGCTCAGAGTCTTAACCACTGGACCACCAGGAAGTTCCCTGGGACATTTTTCTATTTCAATTAGTAAATCTCAACATGTTGAAATATTTTCAGGCTCTATCTAGGTGTTTTATTTCTGGCCATTTTCCTCTTAGGATCAAAAACAGAAACAAAACATAATTGTTTGGGAAGTCAGGGCTTCAGTTTCTGCTCCATTGATCTGGAGAATATTTCACATGCTTATCTACAAATTTCTTCCAACTCAGGAAGCAATGTGTTTTAGAAACAAATTGCTCACCAAGTATCTGGGTGGCCTGCTCTGCTTCTGTGTGTGTGCTGACAGAAGGAAATGTGTTCTGTGTTATGGAAGTTACATTTTTGTGCTCATAAGTGGCCAAGTTTAGAATTTCCACTGTTACGAATAAGCGCTGTCAACCCTACGCTGCCCAGGAAAAGAAGTTCAGACATTCGATACTTGCCAAACATAGTTTCCACAGCAAATGTGCCCTGAGCGCTCTTGGTCTCTGGTGGCTCCATTCACAGGTTCTCCTATGTCTTGAGCACCAGAGGGAAGAAGCACAGCTTTTGCACGAGAAACCAAGGGAACAATCTGAATTGTCCGTCCAAGAGAGAAACTATTCAGATGGTTTTTGGCAGGGATACAGGATCATCACTGATGATTTTTTTCTTCTAAAGGAAGGTGTCAATTTTTCTTCTATTTCTCTTTAACACTTAGCTAGATGATAAGTATTGTGGCTTTTTTCTAATTAGCTTTGAAAAAAAAAAAAGACTGCCAATGCATGTCTGGTACAATAACACATGCAAGCAAATTGTTTAGTAAATGCAAATTGTAGAAGTGTTTCCTACCTTGCATATTTATACATAGCTAGTTGTCTGATTTAATGTTAATGTAGAATCAGCCATATAAAGACATGTTACTCACCTAGCTCATTATTTAAGGTTTTCTGGTGACTTTTTCCTTTTATTTTTTTCAATTTAAGTTATTGCCTGAATAGGTGCTACATGCAAAAGGTACAAAAGTTCGAACTGTTCTGAGTGAAACATCAATCTGTCCCATCCTGTTCAATTGCTCACTGGGCTCCACCCCACCAGCCATATCCTTCAGCTGGAGAAGTGCTCCTCCCTCGTCCTCTTGGGGTGCTGTCTCCCCAGGAAGCTGCCCAGTTTCTGGAAAAAAGAAGCCTTGTTTGTTTCCTCTTCATTGTCTGTTTGTTGTTGTTTAGTAGCTAAGTCATTTCTTTGCAGCCCCATGGACTGTAGCACTCCAGGCTTCCCTGTCCTTCACCATCTCCCAGAGCTTGCTCAAACTCATGTCCATAGGGCTGGTGATGCCTTCCAACCACCTCATCCTCTGTCGCTCCCTTCTCCTGCCCTCAATCTTTCCCAGCATCAGGATCTTTTCCAGTGAGTCGACTCTTGGCATCAGGTGATCAAAGTACTGGAGCTTCAGCTTCAATAGCCCATCCCAAGTACCAGTATTCCTGAGGGTAGGAGCTTTGTCCTAGTAATGGTTATAGCCCAGTGATTGAAACAATGCTGGTACATCGTATTTGTTCATTAACTCAATGAGATAGCCCCCACTGTCACAACTAGAGAAAGCCTGCACAAAGCATGAAGACTCAGTGTAGCCCTAAATAGTTAAATTTTAAAAAGAGACCAGTGTAGCTGCCACAGAGTTGACAAAGAGGGCAGTGGGAGGAATGAGGGGGGAGAAAGTGATGCCAGATGGGGCAGGTCCTCAGAGCACTGGTGAATTTACATTTGGTGGGGGCGGTGCGGGAGGGGGTGGGGGGCTGTGTGGTACAGCTTGCAGGATCTTAGCTCCCAAACCAGGGACTGAACCCTGGCCAAGGCAGTAGAAGTGCTGACTCCTAACCACTGGACTTCCAGGGAGTCCCTGGTGGGTTTACATTTTCAAAGGATCCCTGCTATACTGAGAACAGACTGAAAACCCACCTAAGAGGAAGCTGATGCTCAGGCCTTCACCAACAGGCATCCACAGTGGGCTGCACCAAGGTGATACAATGAAGGAGGCGAGGGGCGCTCGACTTTAGGAGATGGTGTGAAGGTGGACAGAGAGATCTGCTGATGTTGACATGGTATGAGAGGGAAAAAAGGAGTCAAGTTCGACGCCAACTGTTTTGGCCACAGTATCTGGAAGAAAAGAGCTGCAACGACTGAGATGAGGAAATCTGTGAGAAGGTGCTTCAAGAAAGGTTGAGGACCAGCAGCTACATGCCAGGTGGAAGTCAGAGGTGCCCATCCGACTGCCTGAAGATGTTCCTGAACTCAGGTCTGGCTGCTGCTGCTCAAAAATCGATGACTGAATCCCCTGGGGATCAGTGGTTACCACTCTGTCCTTTAGCTGCTGAGGGCATGGGTTCAATCTCTGGTCAGGAAACTAAGATCCCGAAGCTGTGCAACCATAAAAAGAATAAATGTTTAAGAGAGAGACAAATGTAGGTAGAAAGGAAAGTTGCCTTTAATCAGAATGCAGGCAATCTAGAGATGGTGGGCTCAGTGTACTCCATATACCAGCTCTGAAGATTTTGCTCAGCCATGAAAGTTTGTTTGTTTTTTAATAATTTTATTTATTCATTTTTGGCTGTGCGGGTCTTTGTTGCTATGCAAGATTTTTTCTCATTGCAGTGAGCAGGGGCTACTCTCTAGGTGTGGTTCCAGGATTTCTCATTCCAGTGGCTTCTCTTGCTGCAGAGCACAGGCTCTAGAGCTCACAGAGCTTCAGCAGTTGCAGCCCCCAGGCTCTAGAGCACAGGCTTAATAATTGTGGTGCGTGGGCTTAGTTGTTCCAAGGCACATGGGATCTTCCTAGAGGATCCAGCCCATGTCTCCTGCACTGGCAGGCAGATCCTTTACCACTGAGCCACTAGGGAAGTCTGGCCATGAGAGTTTTTAAAGGGAAAGAGGGAAGTTATCTCAGTGAATCACTGAGATGAGGGGTCAGAGTGGCTGCCACCCTTTACTGTGTACAGGCTGCTGCTAGGACTGCTCCTGATGCTATCTGTTTACACAGTTTATTCCTGAGGTTACTGAAGGGGAAGTTGGGGAAGAGATCTGGTCATCTGTTAATTACTTGTTCTTCATTTCTCTTCTTTAATCTACGGGAAGAACCAACATGTTAGACAAGGTATTGTGTGATTAAAAGATCTGAAAGGTGTGCTAGGACCAGAACTGAGTAGATCATGGGGGCGCCTGGTTTAAGGTTAATAACAAGACAAAGGGGCCTCCTGCAGAAACCTCTTTCCTGCCAAAAGCCACTTACAGAGATGACAGGTGCAATGGACATACAGTCTGATATTCAGTGAAGACCTCTGAGCTGAAGACAAAGATTCAGGTTACACTCCTAAGACCTAGTGAGCCCTAGAGGAGGTGGTGAGGGAGCTGGGGCACTCTAGTACATGGAGGTCAGGGTGAGGGGCAGGAACCAGTCAAAGCAGGAGAATCGAAGTAAGATGGAAGGATAACCAGGACTCAGAGGGCCCAGAAGTCAAGTGAAGACCGTGCCACTGAACAGGTCAAGGAAGATGAAGCCTAGGATGGACAGCTGGATTCATTAATGTGGCTGCTGCTGCTAAGTCACTTCAGTTGTGTCTAACTCTGTGCAACCCCATAGATGGCAGCCCACCAGGCGCCCCTGTCCCTGGGATTCTCCAGGCAAGAACACTGGAGTGGGTTGCCATTTCCTTCTCCAACGCATGAAAGTGAAAGTGAAGTTGCTCAGTCACATCCAACTCTTCGCAACCCCACGGACTGCAGCCTACCAGGCTCCACTGTCCACGGGATTTTCCAGGCAAGAGTACTGGAGTGGTGTGCCATTAATGTGTCAGGGACTTGCAAAGGAACATCTAAGTTCATTTCCAGCCCTGAAGTTTTATGACTATCCATTTGGTGTATGCAGTCTTCCCAGATGACTCAAGCAGTAAAGAATATGCCTGTAGTGCAGGAAACACAGGAGACTTGAGTTTGAACTCTGGGTTGAGAAGATTCCCCTGGAGGAGGAAATGGCAACCCACTCCAGTATTCTTGCCTGGAGAATCCCATTGACAGAGAAACCTGGCGGGCTACAGTCCGTGGATCACAGAGTCGGACACAATTGAGTGACTAACATTTGGTTTATACAAGTTACTCTGTTTTGAATTAAACAATTAAATAATGAAGGGTCAAATCCTTCTGTCAACGCGGTCCCTGCCCTCTCCCTGCTTCTTGTAAAACAAGGGCAGGAAGCAAGGAATCCTCTTTCAGCCAATCTCTAATGCCATTACTCCTTCGGACGTTAATTCTGCTTAGAGACTCAAGCTTTTAGATTGGAGTCAGGATACAAACCCACTTTAGCCTAGTTTCAGTGTCTCTATCCTCATTACATGTTTCTTTCCAGAGACGTCCTGAAACTTCTGGAAGTTACAAATCAAGTCTTCTCATCCATCTTCTGCTCCAAATTAGAAAAATTTGACTCCTATGTAACTATGTTGTTTTTATTTTCCTCCAGATACTTTGGTGCTGCTGCTTGGTCTGAAAAGCATCATTCCTCTAATCAAGAATTACATATTTGAGACATTTAGGGACAAGGCTAAGACAGAGGATCCCATAGGAGGGAACAAGGCAATTAGGACCCAGGCTCACAGAATACCATAATTTGTTTTGTTTTGTTTTCTTTTTCATATAAGCAATGCTTTAATCGCATTGGAGTTTGTATGTTGTTTTATTATATGTTACTTATACGTTGTTTTATTAAGTTTATATGTTTTTCATTTTCACTCAATTCAAACTATTTTTTTAACTTCCCTTCTGCTTTATTCTTTGACCTGGATTGTTTGAGAGTATGCTATTAAGTTTCCAAATATTTGAGAATTTTCTACATTTTTTTTGTTAATTTTTGTTAATTTTTAAATTAGTTCCATTGTCTAAAGAGAACATACTTTGTATGATTTTAATCATTTTAAATTTATTTAGGCCTGTTTTATGACTCATAATATAAATTATGAGTCAAGAGAACTGTCAAGAGAACTATTCCATAATCTCCAACTAGGTCAAGTTAGTTGATAGTATTGCTCATGCTTTTATATTTACTAATTTCTGTCCAATTATCAAAAAAGAGTGTTGAATTACTAACTAGAATTATGAATTTGAGAAGACCTTGGTTTTGTTGTTGATGATTAGGGAACCTCTGTCCAACTTCTAGGATAAGTAGCATCCAAACTTATGTAACATAAATTCCTCCTCCGTGAGTCTTTAGCCTGCCTTGATCAGGCATCCTTGATCTGTGTGCTTGGTCCTCATGATTTGTCCTCTCCCTCAGGGAGATCCAGCTGCATGCCCTGAATTTGACTACAGACATGATCACTAATGTGTCAGAGTTTGATAGGCAGAGTGCTTTATTTCTTAATGCTACGTGAGTAACGGGGTGTCTAACAACACCCAGGTGTCTCCACTTCAGTGAATTGTGGTACTAGCTGCATGCAGACACCCTGCCGAACACGCACGCAGCTGGAGGTGCCCTGTCCATGTGCATCATGCTCTCTCATCATCTCCTTCTTTTACCTCCCAACACACTATTTTTTTTTTCCAATTGATATTAGCTACTTGTTATGTTCTTATTTCTTTTAATGGCCCAATGGAAATTTTTCTCAGCAACCCATCTTCCTTTCTTGGAAATGGCACTCTGATTGCCTTTTAGTTCTTCTCACACTGGATTAATTTTTTTTCCTCCCAGGTAATGAAATTGGGACACTTGGGTAAAGCCTGGGCCTGGGTGCTGATGGAGCAGGACACCTGGGGAGGAACTCAGGGACCTGGGCCTCCTTGGCCCTGTGGGAGCTCACCAGCTGCCTCAGCCCTGCCCCTTCGCCTCCCTGAGCCTAGGTGTTTGGATCAGGGCAAGAAGTTAGGCACTGAGGTGGCTGTCTCTGAGGTCTCTTTGGCCCTCACTTCTAGAGAGCTTCACTGGCATTCCACCATGGATGCATGCTCACTGGAAAGGAAGTTCTCGCCCTCAGTCTGCCTGGTGATGGGAAGGATCTGAGACCTGGCTGGCCTGAGGATGTGGAGTAAACACCGCCCCCCCATGACTACACCCCTGCCCCCACCTGCTGTGGGCTCCCCGCCACAGGCCAGTATGGCGCCCAGATTGCTGGTTGAGGGTGAGCGTGAGCTGTGAGGAGCCGAGGGACACCCCCACTGTGGTGACTACTGCCTGTCTCTCTGGGACCGGGTCTTTATCCTCTTCCAGCCAACCCCTCTTTCACAGCCAGCCATCAGCAGCACAGAACAAATGCCCAGGAAATGCCCAGTGAGTGAGTAGGCCATATGTGAGTGACTTAAGACAGTATTAGTGGGAGAAATGCCTGATCAGCTTAATGGGAAGGAGGAAAGCAAAGGAGACAACTATCTGATGCCACTCTGGCTCCGGGAAGACCTAAGATTCAGCACGCTGACAGCCAGCATGCTAGGCATTTGCTCAACAGAAAAAGAATGTGAGGGCAGGCTGCATGGTTTCTGCCTCCCCCACAGTTGTCTTGAATTGACCACCTCTCTCCATGACCGATCCTTGTGGTTTGAATGGAGTGACCCTGCCCAGGCCACACGGACAGGTGTGTTACAGGCTTTGAGTGGCTCCCCTAGGACTCCTGCTAGAACAGTTGGGAATAGGCTTCTGGACTCCCAGCACACAAGCCTTGGGTTGCCAGTGGGCATCTTAACACTGCAGAGAGCTCCAGCCTGAGAATAAAACCAATTCCAAAGAAAGCCGAATGGGTTTCTGACACACTCATTGGAATCCCTTGCTCCAGCCAAGCCCAACATCCCCTGAACTTTCCAGGTAGATGGGCCAGTAATTTCCTTTTCTGCCCCCTTAAAGCAGTTTCAATTAAGCTTCTGTGACAGATAACCAAAGATGTGCTAACAAAACATCTTTTTTTTTTTGCCACACCCTATGGCACGTGGGATCTTAGTTCCCTGACCAGGGATAGAGCCCACACCCGCTGCACTGGAAGCACAGAGTCTTAACCCCTGTGATCTCAGGTGGCCTTGGCCTGCACTGGCTTGGAGCTGGCTTGGTTCCCAACCAGAGACTGAGGCTGGTTCCTGGCAGTGAAAGCACCAGATCTCAGCTCCTAGACCATGATCAGTGACAAGGCCCTGGAATTTCGGCTTTGCAGAAAAGAATTTCCACAAAGATGAAAAGTAGTGAAGCCAGTATTTATTAGGAAGAAAGAGAGTACAGTATATGTGGATAGACACATGGGCAGACTCAGAGGGAGAGGCCCTGAGTTGCTGAGTCAGTCACATCGTCATTTCTTCCAGGTTTCCTTTGGCCAATCATTATGACTTGTCTGGTTCACAGTCCATATTTGGTGTATCTCAGGATCCACCCATGTGTTCACATGCATCTCTTACCCAAGACGGATTCTACTGCAAAGCCCTATGGGTAGAACACCCTTGACATGACTCCTTTTGGCCTCTAAGGAGTCTTTCCTATGCATGTGTGGAAAAGGAAGTCCCCTGACTTTGGGAATGAGAAATATGTGGTCTGTGCAGGGTCCAGCCTCCTCTCTTAATTGCCCTGCTATTCTTGTCTTGGAGTTTTGGTCAATAGAGAATGAATCTCCAATTGCTTTACCCTGGGATGGGGCCCATTTGCCTCCTGCCTCAAGTGGAAGAACTGGCAGTTTTGAAATAACTACAGGCTTTGA
>SJYC01105210.1:0-18256 GCA_006408675.1 Madoqua kirkii
TATACAGCCTTGACGTACTCCTTTTCTTATTTGGAGCCAGTCTGTTGTTCCATGTCCAGTTCTAACTGTTGCTTCCTGACCTGCATATAAGTTTCTCAAGAGGCAGGTCAAGTGGTCTGGTATTCCCATCTCTTTCAGAATTTTCCACAGTTTATTGTGATCCACACAGTCAAAGGTTTTGGCATAGTCAATAAAGCAGAAATAAATTTTTTCTGGAACTCTCTTACTTTTTCCATGATCCAGTGGATGTTGGTAATTTGTTCCTCTGCCTTTTCTAAAACCAGCTTGAACATCAGGAAGTTCACGGTTCACGTATTGCTGAAGTCTGCCTTGGAGAATTTTGAGCATTACCTTACTAGCATGTGAGATGAGTGCAATTGTGTGGTAGTTTGAGCATTCTTTGGCATTGCCTTTCTTTGAGACTGGAATGAAAACTGACCCTTCCCAGTGCTGTGGCCACTGCTGAGTTTTCCAAATTTGCTGGCATATTGAGTGCAGCACTTTCACATCATCTTTCAGGATTTGAAATAGCTCATCCATACATGACCACTGGAAAAACTATAGCCTTGACTAGACGGACCTTTGTTGGCAAAATACTATCTCTGCTTTTTTAATATGCATCTAGGTTGGTCATAACTTTCCTTCAAGGAGTAAGCGTCTTTTAATTTCATGGCTGTAATCACTATCTGCAGTGATTTTGGAGCCCCCCAAAATAAAGTCTGACACTGTTTCCATTGTTTCCCCATCTATTTCCCATGAAGTGATGTATTAATGTGTCTATATTCATCCCAAACTCCTAATTTATCTCTCCTCTCTTTTCCCCTTTGGTAACCATAAATTTGTTTTCTGTGTCCATGAGTTATTTCTGTTTTATAGATAAGTCATTTTTGTCATATTTTAGATTCTACCTATAAGTAATATCATATGATATTTGTCTTTCTCTTTCTGGCTTACTTCACCAAGTATAATAATCTCTAGCTCCATCCTTGTGAAAATTTTAAATTCAAGCAAGGGTGAAAACTGTAAATTGAGTTTTCCTTCCTTGGTATTCTAAAAGCACTTACTGTCTCTTCACCATTTTAAAAAATCAGCTTTACTGAGATATTTTACATATGGTGAAATTATTTTATTTTTTAAATGTTAAGTGTACAGTTGAAGGAGTTTGCACAAATGCACACACTAGTGAGAGCAGCAGTGTTCAAGATACAGAACACTTCCTTCACCCCAAAGTCCCTCATGCCCCTTTGCTGCCAGCCCCCTCCCAGTACCCCGCCTCCCAGCAAGCACTGGTCTCATTTCTGAGTTTGCCTGTGTGTATCAGTGGAGTTTGCCTGTGTGTATCAGTGGAATCGTAGGGCAGGCACTCACTTTTGTCTGTTTTTTCACAGGACAGAGCGCTCTGGTGATTGTCTGTGGAGCAGTATTTTGTCTTCTTCTCTCTGGGTGATATCCTGAGTGAAGCGGTCTGTCCCTTCACCAGATGGGGGACCTGTGGACTATGTCCAGTCTTCTACTGTCATCAGTGAAGCTGCTCTAAACATCTGTGTACAAGACTTTGAAAACAGGTTTTTGTTTCTCTTGGGTAAATACCCAGGAGTGGAATCTCTGATTATGAGATAAATGCATTACAAGTTTGTAGAAACCCACCAAACTATATCCAAAGCAAGTTTAAGTTTCTCACAGTGCTGCATGAGGTCCCCAGTTGCTCCACATCCTTGCCAACACTTGGTAGAGTCTTTTTTTTTTTTTTTTTTAAGTTTTACTTATATTCTACGCACCTGCCTACGGATTGAACCTAGGACTTCGGCAGTGAGAACATGGAGTCCTAATCACTGGACCACCAGGGAAATCCTGGTAGAATCTTACTAAGGTTAGCCATTCTAGTCAGTATTTAGAGAGATCTTATTGTAGTTTTGATTGCCACCCTTGGTTTTCTCAGAGAAACTAGGCAGGTGGGTCAGAGCTCAGGATGTGTTCTTGTGGCCTTATCCAAAGGCTGAAGCTGGGGAGGTAGCTCCCATGGACCCAAGTCAGAACATGTGGAGACAGACATGGACAACAGACTTGATCACCAAGGCCAAAGGGATGGGATGGGAGTTTGTGATCAGCAGATGCAGATGACTACATACAGAATGGATAAACGACAAGGTCCTAATGTGCTAGATGTGTTAGTTCCAAGTGCACAGCAAAGTGATTCAGCTATGCATATACATACATATATTCTTTTTCAGATTCTTTTCCATTATGGGTTATTACAAGATATTGAATATAGTTCCCTGTGCTATAGAGCAGGACCTTGTTTATCTATTTTATGTGCTGCTGCTGCTAAATAGTTTCCGTCATGTCCGAATCTGTGTTACCCCACCTGGCTCCACTGTCCCTGGGATTCTCCAGGCAAGAATACTGGAGTGGGTTGTCATTTCCTTCTCCAGTGCCTGCATGCACGCCAAGTCGCTTCATGTCTGACTCTGTGCAACCCTATGGACAGCAGCCCACCAGGCTCCTCTGTCCACGGGATTCTACAGGCAAAAATACTGGAGTGGATTGCCATTTCCTTCTCCAATTTTATGTGCAATGATGTATATATGTTACACTACTGTGTATATGTTACATCTGCAAAGAGTCAGACAGGACTAAGTGACTGAACAATGTGTATACGTTAATCCCTAATTCCAAATTTATCCCTCCCCACCCTCCCTTGGGTAACTGTAAATTTATTCTCTATGTCTGTATGTTTCTATTTTGTAAGTAAGTTCATCTGTATCATATTTTATCTGTTTGTTGGCTGCACCATGTGGTTTGCAGGATCTTTGTTTCCTGACCAGGGATTGAATCCGGGCCCTCAGTAGTTGAAAGTGCTGAGTCCTAATCATTAGACTGCCAGGAAATTTCCTGTATCATTTTTCTTTTCACACATAAGTGATATCATATGATATTTGTCTTCCTCTGACATCAGTATCTGTGTTTTTTCACCCATTTCAGATTATGTTTTATAAAATCACTCTTCTGGCAGGAAGGAAAATGAGTCAGAAGGGATAAAGACTCCCCTAGGTGGCTTTTGCAGAAGCATAGATGGGAGGCTTTGAGAGAATTAGAAAACCTGTGGCTACTTTCTCATTAGCAGGCACAGGGGCTGCAGGAAAAGAATCGTAAAAAGGAAGAACCTTTGAGTGTACCAGGCAAACTGAGTTCACAGAGGAAATGTGAACCTGACCAGCCTTGGAAGGGGAGTGAGTGGCAGGGCCAGAAGGAAATGACCATCCTGTGGACACCTGCTGCTGACCCCGCTCTGGGGACTGGGGACCCAGTGGTAGAAGGGGAGGGCAAGGCAAAAGCCTAGTTCTTGTGTCCTCAGCTGAGATGATGAAGGAAGGGAGTTGTAAGTAGTGGTTAGTTATCTTTAGAAATAATTCCGACAACACTCGATTCATTCGATAATCATTTTCAAAGTGGCTGAACTGATGGGCACTGTGTCTTGTCTGAGGTTGCTCACAGGTTAGGGAAGTTCCCTGGCGATCCAGTGGTTAGGACTTGGCACTCTCACTGCTGGGGCCCTCAGTTAATCCCTGGTTGGGCAACTGAGATCCTACCCTGCAAACTGCGTGGTGCAGCAAAAAAAAAGAAGTTGCTCACAGGTTAATAATTGAGTGAAAGGAGCTGACCATTGTTTCTAGGAGTGTTTCCTTGGGTCTCTTATCTGTTTATTCGTAAGCTCTTGCTGGGATCGAACCTGGGCCTAGACATGCCCAAGGAAACAGCTCTGAAGCCAACATTCCTGCAACATCCCTTGGACAAGGTGAAGTTCACTGCATAATTTTGCAAGATGAATTAACACAGTGTTTATCTGCCAGGATTCCAGGGTCCTGGGCCCTGAGAGGCTACATCCTCAGCTCTGGTTCCCAGAAGCCACCCAAGCACCTATTTGATCCCCACCCTCAGAGCCCGCTGAGGTGGTGTCGCCCCCAGGGAGACTCTAGGAAGATTAAGAGGTCACAGAAGTATACCGGTGTCAATCAATGGCACAGCTCCCCGCTCACCAGATTTATCAAGAGGCCAATCAGCTCTCAGCGCTCCCGGGGAGAAAAATGCTCATTTATTGGGAGAACAGAAAGTGGAGCATTGGCTGAAACCACTTTGCCTTCAACAGCAACTTTTTAATCCCTTTGTCTGGTGCATGAAATCAGTTCCCAGAACACAGTGTTTATTAATAACTGTGGGACTTTTTCCCAGTCTCCAGATCAATTGGCAGAAGCCTCTGGTTCCTTCCTTCTGGATGCTTCTATTATTTAGAGCTGAGAAGTGGTCGTCTCCTTGAAACCCATATAGTTTTTAACATGACTTGGGAATTGCACAGCGCCCCCTCCTCAGCCCATCCTAACGAACCCAGTCCACCAGGAGGCCTTGCCCACTGTCTGCCATCCTTGGCTGGCTCAGCCTGCTGGCGTCTTTGCTTCTGCTGAGACGCCCCGCTCTCTGCAGGGCAGTGCAAACTGTGCCTCTCCAGGCAGCTGCTCACTGCCAAGTGCAGGCCCGAGTGTTGACAGAGGTCCCTGGAGCCAGCCTGATTTAGAATAAGGTCACCCTGAGCTGGTTCCTCTCCTGTGGCTGGTGGAGGCCCCAGAGGCAGCTGTTGGGTAGGTGCTAAGCGAGGCCCAGGTCTCACCCTGGGCACGTGGGGGATGCTGTGCCAGCAATTCCCTTGAAGAGGGAGTGTCCTAACTAGGTCTTCCTCCAGAGCTGCCCCTGTCCTCTTCCTCTTCCTCTTCCCCACCCCTCCTGGGGGCCTAGCCATGCCCATGGTTTCCCTAGGCACCTCTGACTTCTACCCTCCAAGCTCCATGCCACCTCCTGCCTGTTGGTGGTACCCTCAGAGGTGGCTCACCGCTACCCTAACCCCAACATTGCACAGGGGGGAGGGACAGGCCTGGGGTCACCTCCTGGTCCCACGCCTATTATGTCCCTGTGAAGAAACTAACAGAAGAACACCCACCTGGTAAGGATGGGTGACCATGGGTGCAGAGTCCTGCTCACACACACGCACACAGAGGGATGCTCAGGGCTGGCTCCCTCTTCCCCACAAACCTATTTCCCGTGCCCCCCCCACTTCCTCTATCAGTCAATAGTATCATCACTCTCTTAGTCACTCAGACTGAGTGACAAAGCAGTTTTCTTGTCCATTTTTTTATTAGTCTATATTTTCCTTCTGTGGGAAATGATACGTAACATAAAAGTTGCCATTTTAACCATTTTTCAGTGTACAGTAACATTAAGTATCACAGATTCACACTGTTGTACTGCCACCATCTGTCTCCAGAACGTCCCTGTCTTCCCCAGCTGAAACACGGGCCCCGCTAAATACCAACCTTCGCTCCCTCCTCCTGGCCCCTGGCTCCTACCCTTCTACTTTCCGTCTCTATGAATGTTGACTATTCTAGGTGCCTCATATAAGTGGAAGCATCTAGGACTGGTTGATTTCACAGAGCATAACGTCCTCAAGGTTCATCCATTTTGTAGCTGGTGTTAAGGATTCCCTCCCCTTTTAAGGCTGAATAATATTTCATGATATGGATATACCAAACTGAAAAAAATCCATTCTTGGCCTATTTTTAATAGGGCTTTTGGAAAGGAAATTAATACCAAGTTTTAAAACCCACATATTCCAGAGGAGGGGGCAGTGAGAGCATGTCTCCTCCTACTGGCCTTCTGATGCTCCCCCCGCAGTGACCTCCCAATTCACCCTCTTGTGTGTGCCCATTTCCTGTCCCTGGATACCTTCCAGCTCTTAATGGTTTCTCTGACCCAGTCTGCCATCTGGGAGCTGTCCTGCTGGGCAAGGCAAGGCTTGGCTGTGGCCTTCACTCATGAGGCGTTGAATCTGTGGATTCATTGCCATTCATTCAATGTCATTCATCAGTTTGGAGAGTCTTTTAACAATAGGAAGACTTTTGGTCCGTGAATATATGATGCCTTTCCATCTACCTAAGTCTTCCTTAATTTCTTTAAACAATGTTTATTGTGGAGATTTTCTACTTTTGTTAAATCTATCCCTAAGTGTTTCATTCTTCACCTTAGTGCTACTAGAAGTGAATTGTTGGGACTTCCCTAGTGGTCCAGTGGTTGGGAATTGGAGTTTCCCTGCAGGGGTTGTGGGTTTGATCCCTAGTCAGGGAACTCAGTTCAATTCAGTTTAGTCGCTCACTTGTGTCTGACTCTTTGTGACCCCGTGGACTGCAGCAAGCCAGGCCTCCCTGTCCGTCGTCAACTCCTGGAGTTAACTTAAACTCATGTCCATTGAGTTGGTGATGCCATCCAACCATCTCATCCTCTGTCATCCCCTTCTGCTTTCAATCTTTCCAAGCATCAGGCTCTTTTCAAATGAGTCAGTTCTTTGCATCAGGTGGCCAAAGTATTGGAGTTTCAGCTTCAGCATCAGTCCTTCCTATGAATATTCAGGACTTATTTCCTTTATGATTGACTGGTTGGGTCTCCTTACAGTCCAAGGGACTCTCAAGAGTCTTCTCCAACACCACAATTCAAAAGCATCAATTCTTCGGGGCTCAGCTTTCTTTATAGTCTAACTCTCACATCCATACATGACTACTGGAAAAACCATAACCTTGACTAGATGGACCTTTGTTGCAAAGTAATGTCTCTGCTTTTTAATATGCTGTCTAGGTTGGTCATAGCTTTTCTTCCAAGGAGCAAGCATCTTTTAATTTTATGGGTGCAATCACCATCTGCAGTGATTTTGGAGCCCAAGAAAATTAAATCTGTCACTGTTTCCACTGTTTCCCCATCTATTTGCCACGAAGTGATGGGAGCAGATGCCATGACCTTAGTTTTCTGAGTGTTGAGTTTTAAGCCAACTTTTCCACTCTCACTTGCATCAAGAGGCTCTTTAGTTCTTTGCTTTCTGCTGTAAGGGTGGTGTCATCTGCATATCTGAGATTACTGATATTTCTCCTGGCAATCTTGATTTCAGCTTGTGCTTCATCTAGCCCAGCGTTTCTCATGATGTACTGTGCATAGAAGTTAAATATGTCAGGGAACTGAGATCCCGCATCTCCTGAGACTGGCAGAAAAAAGAAAAAGTGGAATTGTTTCCTTCATTTTAAAAGTAATCGTCTTTTTGCTTCACTGGGATCAGTTGGAATCCTCTCCTGATGGACGCTGTTTCAGTTAGTGGCGATGAGTGATGACAGCTGCCTTGAGAAGGCAGGCATCCAAGGCCTGGATCTCTGTGGGACACGTGTGAGTTCCTTGAAGAAGCTGCAGGTCTCCATAGAGGACATTCCTGATGTGGGATACTGATCTCTAATTTACCGATTCCAACCTCACTCCGACTCAGCTCCTAGTGGTATCCCCCATAACCTCTTTCTGGGTTTTCTTCCTTTCGCTGTGCACCCATTTGGGTAGGATTCAAGAGTGATAGCTCACATGCATTTAGCTCCCACTCTGTTAAGTTGACAGGTAGAGGCTGGCTTTCCAGATCTTGTAACTTACTATAAGAAATAATAATTGTAGTGCACCAAGGCACAAGGAAGGCGGAATAACCTCATAGAACTAGTAGAGAATCTAGAATATTTGTCAAAAGTGGCATTACCCTTCTTCGGGAGAAGGATGGCACTTTCAAGAAAAGGTTATAGAGCAATTGGTTGTCTCTTTGGAAAAAAAATTAGTTTTGGTTCTCACTGCACACAAAAGTAAATTCTAGGTACATCACACAAAAGTAAATTCTAGGTACAAAGTTTGTTTAAAAAAAAAAAAGCTTACAAAAACTAGAGGGAAATACTGGAGAATATGTTTATGACACTAAATCCAGGAAAGGTGGGGTTTTTTTGTTATTTAAAAAAACAACAACAACAATAACAACAGAAAATTTTCCCCGTTGCCCAGTGTTTAAGCCTCTCTGCTCCACTGAAGAGGGCATGCGTTCGATCTTTGGTTGGGGAGCTAAGATGTCGGGAAGCTAAGATCCCACATGCCACATGGTGTAGCCAAAAAAAACTCCATGAAACAAAATAAATTTAAAAAGAAACAATAAGCATTTTAAAAAAGAAAAGGTTAATTAATCTGATCATGAAAAACACTGTTACAAAAGTGAAAAAAATCAATCAAGTTCCAGACTCGGAGAAGATACTGGCTGTATATGACAAATGAAGGACTGATATCTACAAAAATTTCTAAACATCAATAATAAAAAGACAAGTAGCACATCTGAAAAAGTAGTCCAGGCAGAAAGGGAAATCAAGATCGCCAGTGGCCACATGGAAAGATACTTAACTGTATCAGGAACCAGGGAAATGCAAATTAACATTTGCATTTGCAAATAAAGAAAAAGCATTTACATTCTTCAGATCAGTTTAAAAAAAAGTGATTCATGAAAATTTACAGTGCTAGTGCTGGACATGCTGATATTTTGCTGGTTACCTTTGAGCTTTTCTTGTCAAGTTGAGGATGTGCACACGCTAATGCTTTGTAAACATCGCTAGGAAGCTTGCATTCAGGTATCAGAAGGGAGTTTTATAAAAATGTTTATAGTTGTGAGGTTAAACAACAACCACAAACAAAACTAAAACCCTAAAAACTCACTGTGCTGTGCTGTGCTTAGTTGCTCAGTCATGTCTGACACTTTGTGACCCTGTGAACTATAGCCCACCAGGCTCCTCTGTCCTTGGGGATTCTACAGGCAAGAATACTGGAATGGGTTGCCATGCCCTTCTCCAGGGGATCTCCTCAACCCAAGGATCCAACTCAGGTCTCCCACATTGCAGTCAGATTCTTTACCATCTGAGCTACGAGGGATGCCCAAGAATACTGGAGTGGGTAAGTCAAAAGCAACAGTCAGAACCAGTCACTTTTCTTGTCAAGTTGAGGATGTACACACGCTAATGCTTTGTAAACATCGCTAGGAAGCTTGCATTCAGGTATCAGAAGGGAGTTTTATAAAAATGTTTATAGTTGTGAGGTTAAACAACAACCACAAACAAAACTAAAACCCTAAAAACTCACTGTGCTGTGCTGTGCTTAGTTGCTCAGTCATGTCTGACACTTTGTGACCCTGTGAACTATAGCCCACCAGGCTCCTCTGTCCTTGGGGATTCTACAGGCATGAATACTGGAATGGGTTGCCATGCCCTTCTCCAGGGGATCTCCTCAACCCAAGGATCCAACTCAGGTCTCCCACATTGCAGTCAGATTCTTTACCATCTGAGCTACGAGGGATGCCCAAGAATACTGGAGTGGGTAAGTCAAGAAGCAACAGTCAGAACCAGTCATGGAACAGTGGACTGGTTCCAAATTGGGAAAGGAGTACATCAAGGCTGTATATTGTCACCCTGTTTATTTAACTTATATGCACAGTACATCATGTGAAATACCATGCTGGATGAAGAACAAGATGGAATCAAGATTGCCAGAAGAAATATCAATAGCCTCAGATATGCAGATGACACCACCGTTATGGCAGAACGTGAAGAGGAACTAAAGAGCCTCTTGATGAAAGTGAAAGAGGAGAGTGAAAAAGCTGGCTTAAAACTCAACATCCAAAAAAACTAAGATCATGGCATCTTATCCCATCACTTCATGGCAAATAGATGGGGAAACAGTGGAAACAGTGACAGACTTTATTTCTTGGGCTCTAAAATCACTGCAGATGGTGATTGCAGCCATGAAGTTAAATGACACTTACTCCTTGAAAGAATCCTATGGCCAACCTAGACAGTGTATTAAATAAGCAGAGACATTACTTTGCCCACAAAGGCCTGTCTAGTCAAAGCTATGGTTTTCCCAGGAGTCATGTATGGATGTGAGTCTTGGACTGTAAAGAAAGCTGAGTGCTGAAGAATTGATGCTTTTGAACTGTGGTGTTGGAGAAGACTCTTGAGAGTTCCTTGGACTGCAAGGAGATCCAACCAGTCCATTCTAAAGGAAGTAAGTCCTGCATATTCACTGGAAGTACTGATGCTGAAGCTGAAGCTCCAATACTTTGGCCACCTAATGTGAAGAACTGACTCATTAGAAAAGACCCTGATGCTGGGAAAGATTGAAGGCAGGAGGAGAAAGAGACGACAGAGGATGAAATGTTTAGATGCCATCACCCACTTGATGGACATGAGTTTGAGTAAGCTCTAGGAGTTGGTGATGGACAGGGAAGCCTAGTGTGCTGCACTCCATGGGGGTGCAAAGAGTCAGACATGACTGAGCGACTGGACTGAACCTATCCCTTCTCCAGGGCATCTTCCTGACCCAGGAATCAAACCGGGGTCTCCTGCATTCCAGGAGGATTCTTTACCAGCTGAGCTACCAAGGAAGCCCCCAAAGTCACTTGTTGTATATTAATATGAGATTAGATAAATACAAAACATTAATACAATGGAATACCTCAGAGTAGTTAAATAGATGACCTAGAGGAACTGCCTGATGGTCCAGTAGTTAGGAACTCTGTGATTTCATTGCTGAGAGCCCAGGTTCATCTCTAGTGGGAGCACAAAGATCCCACATGTCCCACAGCATGGCCAAAAATAAATTAAAAAATAAAGAATGCTGGGGACTTTCCTGGTGGTCCAATGGTTAAGAATCTGCCTTGCAGTGCAGGGGATGGAGGTTCAATCCCTGGTTGGGGAACTAAGATCCCACATTCTGCAAAACAACTTAGCCTGTGTGCCGCAACTACTGAGCCTGTGAACCATAATCAGAGAATCTACGTACCGCAAGGAAAGATCCAGCATGACACAAGGAAGCCCCAGTGCAGCCAAATAAATACATAATTTAAAAAAGGAATGCTAGTGTTGACCTTTTAAAAAAAATAGGGAAACAGATGACCTGAAGCTATCCTCTTTATCCGCAGGGGAAAAAAAAATCTTAAAAATACAGTACTGAGTGGAAAAAAAAATTAGAGTAAGTTGGAGAAAGATATATTCAATATGATAGCATTCATATAAGACTTAAAATATGAACAAATTTTTAAAATACTATCACTTACAGATACATTTATAAATGTATGCATAAACACAAGAACAGGTTTGGAAATATAGGCACCAATTCAGGTGGGCTACACAGAGTTCATCATAGTTTCTCTTCTTTTTTGTCTGCCTGAAATACTTCACTCAAAGCCAGCAAACCAAAACCTAGTAACTCTCAGTGTTGTGAGACAGCCTCAAATTAAATTTTCCACCAACTCCTTTATTCCATTCTCATTTCAGCCTATTGCTGTTCAGTCACCCAGATTGTGTCCAACTCCTTGAGTCCCCATGGACTGAAGCATGGCAGGCTTCCCTGTCTCTCACCATCTCCCGAAATTTGCCCAAGTTCATGTTCATTGCATCGGTGATGCTGTCCAGCCATCTCATCCTCTGACACTCTCTTTTCTTTCTGCTTTCAGTCTTTCCCATCAGCAGGGACTTTTCCAATGAGTCGTCTATTCACATCAGATGATCAAAATACTGGAGCTTCAGCTTTAGCATCAGTCCTTCCAGTGAATATCATTTCAGCCTATAGCTTTCCCAAAAGGTTGTCTGTTCTCAGCCAGGTGGCACAATCAGTTTTTAACTTTAACCTCGTGATTAATACTGCCCTTTGTCTTGGGGAAGCCAAGGGCTTGCTTCCAGTGAGCAAGTCTGTACAGGAATTTCTCCCCACTTTTACAGCCACTGTCTTCCATTCAAAATTCTCCAACTTGTTTGCCTAATTCTCAGAGAAATAGGTATTAATGTGCTGGATATAGGATACCTTTATGAACATCAGTTCAGAGTGTGGCTTGTCAAATGTACATGTTGGCCAGCTTTAACATGACTGCAACAGAGTCAGGATCATCCAGTCCAGTTCTGAACCTCTGTCTACTCATCTGTACAAGACCTAAGGTGAATCTCTTCGCTGTTTTGGCTTCAGTTTTCTCACAAAGAGGGGTGGCGGATTAAATTATCCCTAAGGTACCTTCTTGAGTACCAACTCTTCCTGAGTCTAAGGCAGAATCTGAGGCACTGTCAAAAAATGCCTTGGCTCTGAAATTTCCCTCTTCTGTCATTTCCACCAGGCTGGTGGATAAATACTGGTGCTCGCCAATCTCTGGACAACATTTAGGGAATGCTGTATTTTTCATATCCAATTTGAAAATACAAAGAGGAAAAAGTTACCCTACCTGCCACAAGACAAACATCTTGGCTGCTCACCTAGGTCTGGAGTAGCATTGTTTCTGTAACTTATACACCAGCAATTTTCTGGTAAACCCCCTGACGTGGTTGGTACTCTCTTTCCAGTAAAAATTTTCTGCTTCTTTCCTGTCTGGCACTAAAAGGAATCTAATTTATATTCTGAGGTATAGTACACACACTTTATGTTTACATTGAGATGTTGTGTTATCAATGGACCAAGAAGAACCATTGTTAAGAAAGGTATCATCTTGTCTTTGACTGTTATAAATGTAAAATATTATGTTCATGGAACAGTCAGATTCTAGTCAGACCTGTTAGTTTCAAGAGTTGGCAGCAAACTGCTGCCATCAGGATTACAGGTTGAAAGCAACTGAGATCAGTTGAATTCACGTGGTGTTTGAATTCAGAAGAAATGAAATGGGCAAGTGAGTTTACTTGTCACATAGTTAAGAGCAGGGAGGATGCCTAATTCCAGATGACTCAAAATGACAGTGCAGTGTGGCGCATGTTGTAGAGAAAAGCAGGGTGGCCAAATGCATGAGAGAGAGAGATGCTAGGGATGGTAGGTGGCTACACCATGCCAAGCAAAGGCAATTCAGAGAATCTGAAAATAAAAACACGTTTGTGGATCAGTGACAGTTAGTGACCGTGAACAGACTAGTGTTGTGTATGCTATCATTATTTTAAAATTAGATGAAGCAAGGGAAATTCCCTGTGATCCAGTGGTTAGGACACGGCACTTTCGCAGCTAGGGGCTGGGTTCAGTTCTTGGTCAGGGAATTAAGGTCTTGCAAGCTGTGGGGCATGGCCAAAAAAAAAAAAGAAAAAGATGAAGTAATAAGGAAAACAAAAATATGGCATGAATATAAGTAGATTATTTGAAAAGAAGAGAAAGGACTTGAGTTACTGCAGACCCCTGAAGGCAAGAGAATTTCATCCAAGAATAGGGAACTCTAAATAAATGAGACTAGATAGGAAATACCAATACAAACCTTACAAATAATTTTAAAAGTTGCTGATTTCTTAAGGCATTGTTTAACTTTTTAAACTGTAAGTTGGAAGAGTGACACACTCCACCTCTCTTTCAAGTACTACTTGGTATAATTAAGGTGGCAAAAACAAGAATAGAAGGAACACAGTTCTGTCATTCAAGTCAAAGTTCCCCATTGAATGCCACCTGAAATTTACAACCGATAGTTGGAATTATTTTATTCTTAATATATGTGAACAAATAAGATAAGGGTCTGTTATTTTTACCAAAGTGAATATGGTAGAGCAGTTTCATTTATACATTCTGATCTATCTAATGTGTTCTTTTCTCACTCTGCTATCTGACTGTGAAGTGTGTTTATGTGTGTGTGTGTGTGTGTGTGTGAGATGGTCCATCTAGAAAAATGTGCCCAATTTTAAAATCTTGTGTAAAAATCCAAACGACTTGTTAAAATGAAAATGTTTAGAGTTGCTTAAAAGTATGAGAATAAATAAACCCTATCCAAAATAGGAACCTGTCTAAATCATCATTCTGGTTCTGAGAATCTGATGGCATAATGGTAAGTTTCTAGCATTTTGTTTATTTGGTTTAGGCTCAGGAACATTCTCTTTTACCCCTCCTCAGCTTTTGTTGACCCACTCACACCTACGAAGAATGCTGGTTTCTGTTCCATCATTACAGTAGCTGTATAGACTAGTGATGTTTTCCATACCACACTGACTTCCTGGAGTGTAAAAACTGTGTCTTTCCAGCTATGCTTACCCAGGGGCACATCAGGTTCTATCCAAAGAGAGGCTATTGGATGATGTATAAATGCAAGTGGACTTTGATAAAGTGGCTCATCAATAAAGAATCTGCCTGCAATGCAGGAGATGCAAGAGACGTGGGTTCAGTTCTTGGGTCAGGAAGACCCTCTGGAGGAGGGCACAACAACCCACCACAGTACTCTTGCCTGAAGAATCCCTTGGACAGGGGAGCTTAGCAGGCTACAGTCCACCAGGTGGCAAAGAATCAGAAATGACTGAAGCAACTGAGGACGCATGCATGCATAAATGCAAGCAGATTGCCCCTGCACTTGACACTGAATGCCCTAAACGGTTCTTTGCATTTGGATGGGTAGAGCAGGCAGTGGCACGAGTTCGTCTATAAGTTGTCATGACCCAGTGTTGCTCGAGAGACCTCACAGATGGAAGTTCAAAAAGAAATCCTCAAACTAAAATTCTATGTCTGGTTATGTTTTGGAATATGCCATTTGAACCTTATGAAGGTGTGAGGAATGACCTTCAAAAAGCCTGAGCAGATCCAGATTTTGACACACTGGATGACAAGGAAGCTTCAAAGGATTATTTGATCATTTGTTGTGTATCAGAGTTACCCATCGACCACCTGGATTTGTCAAGCTTCTCAGGGTAAGAACACTGAATTTTATACAGCCTTTGTTACTGAGAAGTGGGTTTTTGTAACATCAGTTGCACTCGTTGTGACAACATTGGAAACCAGGACTGTCCTCTCCGTTAAAAGCGAAGTGACTCTGGTGCTTGGGACCGAGCGGCTTGTCGTGTGGCCAGCTATGAGGGCACCTCCTCTGTCAGGGCTCCAGTAACTGCCACTACGGTGCTTTGAGAGGGGCCCTCCGGCTGCAGAGCACTTTGACAGGTGAGGAAACCCAGGAGAGGCAGGCCTGTATTGTCTCCTCAGGTAGGTGACGCTTACCGGAAAGTCAAGCAATAAGCGTAATTGCTCTCCAGGGAGTGGTTACCAACATGGTTAGCAAACGAGTTTCCAATCTCCTGTTTTCATCACAAGCAGCAGACACACTCCACCTTTGCCTACACATTTCTGTAACACACAGCATTCTGAGCAAAGAGAATACTGTTCCCCTGATACACAAAGCCAGATTTCAAGGGGCTATGACACCAATGTGCAAAGTATATATTGCTGCTGTTCTTGCTGAATTTTAATTTCTGGAGGCACACAAGATTTTCTTTTTCACTGAGATTACTGAAGAAGATTAAGAAAAGCTATCTAGTTAGAAGTAACTACCTATTGCCAAAGTATTTAGGTTAACCTAGACTGGAATATACTGCCTAACTGAGTCATAGGAAGACAAGGAAATCTTTCCACTCAGCATTTAGTGATTTCTGTTTGTTAGGTCATGCTATCAGACATATGCTATCAAATCCTTAAGAATAACATAAAAATTTACAAAAAATATGTTAATAAAATAAAATGAAGAATACTGACATTTGTTTTTAATAAATGACAAATAATTTTACCACCAACACATAATCAGTTAGTGATATTTTGATGTGTTTGCTTCCAGAACATTTTCTATGCCCAAGCTGAACTGCCAACGTGAGCTGGTGCCTAGGTACCCACCAACCAGTTGTTAAGTAAAACATAAACAGAAAGCAGATAAAAACAAGTAGAGCTGATAAAAAAGAATGAAATAATGCCATTTGCGGCAACATGAATGGAGGTAGAGCTTGTCACACTGAATGAATTAAGCCAGACAAAGGCAAATATGTGACATTGCTTATATGTGGAATCTAAACACTGATACAAATGAACTAACATACAAAATAGAAAAAGACTCAGAGACATAGAAAACAAACTCATGGTTACCAAAAGGGAAAGGGGAGTGGGGGCTGGATAAATCAAGAGGTTGGGATCAGCATATACACACTATAAACCAGGGCTTCCCAGGTGGCAGTAGTGATAAAGAACCTGCTTGCCAATGCAGGAGGCATGAGAGGGTTTGGTCCCTGGGTTGGGAAAATCCCCTGGAGGAGGAAATGGCAACCCACTCCAGTATTCTTGCCTGGAGAATCCCATGGACAGAGTATCTCAGTGGACTACACACAGTCCATAAGATTGCAAAGAGTCGGACATGAGTGAAATGACACACATATATAAAATAAATAACAAGGACCTACGGTATAGCACAGGGAACTATACTCGATACTCTGTAATAACTTATAAGGGAAAAGAATTTGACAATATACACATATATATGTCTAACTGAATCACTATGCTGTACATCTGAAACTAAAATGATATTGTAAATCAACTTATACTTCAATTTTTAAAAAAGAAAAAAAAGGTAGAGTTGAAGATGTTAATTAAAATGTCATCCTTAAAACTGTGAAAAAAATCAAGAAAATACTTAAAATTATAAAGCTCCTTGTAGGGCTTTAAAAATAATGTGTTTGGCTGCATCAGGTCTTAGTTACAGCATGCAGGATCTTTAGTTGCAGCATGTGGGATCTAGTTCCCTGGGCAGGCATTGAACCTGGGCCCCCTGCATTGGGAGCTTGGCATCTTAGCCACTGAACCACTAGGGAAGTCCCTGTTGTAGAGCTATAGAGATCACTAGTGCAATCTTTTATTCTGTGCATAGGACATGACTGAGTGACTTCACTTTCACTTTTCACTTTCATGCACTGGAGAAGGAAATGACAACCCACTCCAGTGTTCTTGCCTGGAGAATCATAGGGATGGGGGAGCCTGGTGGGCTGCTGTCTATGGGGTCGCACAGAGTTGGACACAACTGAAGCAACTTAGCAGCAGCAGCAGCAGGATCTAGAGAGAGAGTATGACCGGTGGAGAGCAAGCACAACCAGAACTAGAATCCAGGAACCAAGGCTTTTGGCACGATCTCCCTGCTCTCACAATGCTTTTTAAACTGACTTTATTATATACAGGACAGGATTTAATGATCAATAAACTGCCTTTGAAATGAACCTGTGAGGGGAAGGATAATATATTGTAAGTATACCCTTTTTAACCCAGCCAAATGATTTTTGGTAGAAGTTAAGTTCACTAAAAGCAGTCCTCCATAGTTTATGTCCCCCATTATATGGATAGGAAAATTGAGGCCCAAAAGAGAAGATGATTTGCTAAGGATCCTCAGCCAGTCTGTGGCAGAATTGTGAGAAGATCTCATCTCCTGACTTGAAGGCTCTAAAAATAATGTAGGATGTCATGATCACCAAAAGAGAGCTTAAAAAAAAATCTCACGTACTATGGATCAACGGTCTCCCAGTTACTTTGCCTTCCTTAGTCTACCTTCAACTGGACTAGTTCCAATTGTGATAAAGAATCTAGGCAGTACTCAGTGATGACTGTCAACTTCACAAAAAGACACTATAGGCAGTGATGTGACTCCTGATGGATGTGTGAAGTAGTTTTGCCAGAAAATTCAAACCTGAGTCAGAATAAAGCATACATAACTATCAAGTGTCTAGGAGGTAGAAGAATCTGTTAGAGGCTCCCAGGAACATAATCGGAAAAATCTAGAATGTGGGAAACCTACAGGACAAATGACTTGGCTCCTTCAATAAATAAGTACCAAGGAAAAATGAGATTGAGGGTAGAAATACACACATTAAAAAGGATCTACGAGACAAGTAAGTCAAATGACATGCATTGGCATTGCTTAGATCCTGATTTGAACAAACTGCTTAAAAAAAAAAGAAGAGGTACATTAATACCAACATTACAGAATAAAAAAGATCATAAGAGAACTTTATGAACAACTGAATGCCAACACATCTTATAACTTAGATGAAGTGGATACATTCCTAGAAGGGTACAAACTATTGAAACTGACTTAAGAGGAAATAGAAAATCCAAATAGACTTATAACAAGAGATTGAATTAGTAATAAACTAACAAAACTACCCACAAAGCAAAGCTAGAGTGATTCAGTGGTAAAGAATCCACCTGCCAATGTAGAAAAGGTAAGTCCAGACAGTTTCACTAGTGAATTTTATGAAAATTTTATTTATTTATTTTTGTTTTTGGCTGTGCTGGGTCTTCCTTGCTTCATGCAAGCTTTCTCTAATCGCGGTGAGTCAGGGCTACACTTCAGTGCAGAGCACGGCTTCTCACTGTGGTGGCGTCTCTCGTTGCAGAGCACAGGGTCTAGGACCTGTGGGCTTCAGTAGTTGTGGTGCATGAGCTTAGTTGCCAGATGGCATGTGGAATCTTCCTGGATGAGGGATCGAACCTATGTTCCCTGCATTTATAGGCAGATTCTTAACCACTGAGCCACAAGGGAAAGATGTGTATAAGAGACAGCTCTGGAGGAGGGCACAACAACCCACTCCAG